>NDGM011197230.1:0-13898 GCA_002564305.1 Octomys mimax
GGTGGTACCAGGAATTGAAACTATGACCTTGCATTTGCCAGGCAAGCACTGATTCCACTGAGCTATCCCCCAACCCTCAAGATGACAATTTCTGACAATTGCCAGTTGTGCTGATCACTCACAATGGACTATTGAACAATTGCTGAATTCAAGTACCTACAGTCTTTGGGCTAGCATCAAATATGAAAACGACCTTTAAAGACTTCTCCAAATACAGAATCTCTAACTGCAATGAAACACACATCTCTGACAAAACAAAACAAAAAAGGGGGATATGTTGGGAGCCACGAAAGCTAGAAAATTGATCAAATATGTTTAGATGGGACTAGGCCTCAGAGCTTGAAGCAAGCAAGCTACCTCAGTCCTGAGGTAAACATCCTGTCCAGTGAAGCCCAGCTATTAGTCACGAGGCAACCTTATGTCACGTGTTACTAACTTTGCAAAAGTATAAATAAAGGACTATTTTGTTGTGGATAAATAAAGAAAAAATATATCTGTATACACAAGATAGTTAGGATAGATATACAGCTACTTTTTCTTAGTTCATTGAGAAGAAGTACTGATATTGTTTAGAGAGGTATCATGGCTGCATCTTGTCCTCTGAATAAGTACTATAAAAACAACAATATGCAATATGTTAATTATTGTAACTGGCCTACTAACCTGTTTTGAAATTGTTTCATTACTATATGTTTTTTTCTCATTAATATGAATAAAAAATTAAAATAAAATAAAAAAGACACATGCATACTCTTAATGTATCAACAGCATCAGACCTTTAGCACTAATAAATTTTAACTAAGTGATACTTGTCTTTATTCATCTGTGCTGGTATGCAATGCCTAAAAGTAAGAAATATATTTATTTATTTATTGGTACAGGGTCTCACTATCCAACTCAGACTTACAATGATCGCCCTGTCTCAGCCTCCCCAGCGCTGGGATTCCAGGTGTGCGCCACCACACCTGGTCTCAGTGGGTGGCTTGGTGTGGGGCTCTCACACTGGGATCGTCCCAGGGTCCTTGTGCTTGCCAGGCATGGCTTAATCTGCTGAGCAACCTCGTTGGCCCCTGTAAGGATTATTCTCAAAGGAAATGAATTCAATTTCTCCAAGTGTAGAAAGTTCAACGTGACAGCAGGGTAAGTGTCAAGTAATGGAGAGGGGACTGTTTCCCGAGAGTCTATTGTCACCATGTCATCATGTGGTAGAGAGAGCAAATAGAAGAGCCAGCAAGAGCACGCTCATGGCTGCTGAGCCCTGACTCCTGTCAGGGAGGGACAGCGCTTCACTCCCTAATCCTCTGCTCAGCACGCACTTCGGAACATACTGCACTAAAGACTCAAGTGTCCACATGGAATCTGGAAGAGAGCAAATGCTCAAACCACAGCAGTGTTTAAAATATTTTTAGTTTGTTCTGTTTATGCAGTTATGCCTCATAGCCAGAAATGTGCCAAATGCTTTTCTTTTCTTTCATTATATCCATAATGCAATTACAAAAGTAATTTAACAATTTACAGTTTTACTGGTTATAATTTATTTTGTCATAATTTTAAAAGGTACTTTTAATACACACACACACACACACACACACACACACACACCAGCATTTTCTTTCTTATGTTGATGTTTGTTATATGTAGAATTAGAAAACCAATCTTATTGTTCTGAAAAGATGAACTTGAATACTTAGAAGAAAGATGCTAAAATATTTTAAGTGTAGGGCTTTGGAGGGCTGCAACTGTCAAGTAAATGCTCCGGGCAGCAGCACTGCACTCATGTTTACTAGACAGCAACTGGGCAAATAAACTATGAACAGCTAGCTCATGTGCTGAAGACTTCAAAACGTACTCACAGACTTAGAGATTTTATATAAATAAAAATCACAAGCGACTCGGAAAAATATGCTATTATTGTGCATGTATAGTTTAAGAAACAAAATCTTTTTTATTTATTTATTTGTATTTTAGGGAAGGGTCTACAGGGTATTCAGGGTCTCACTACTAGATCGGACTCATAGTAATCCGCCTGCTTACAGCCTCCCAAGAGCTGGGATTACAGGGACACGCCACCACACCCAGTCTCCATCACGGTCTCAGCACCCCCAGGGATGGGGCTGGCGTGGCAGGCCTGGGGATCAAACCCCTGCCCTCCGCACCTGCTTGCAGGCACTTTAATCCGCTGAGCTATTTGGCTGGCCCCAGAAGCCAAATCGTATAAGACATGGCCTGAGAAATCCGTTACAAGTCCGACATAGGATTTAACTCACTTTGCTCAAGCCTCAAAGTGAGCTACATCATTTTCTTAAGAAATCATTCCATGTAGTACTAAAGAGGTTCTACTGGGTTAAAGTAGCAGTCATATGCCATCGCCGATGGACGGAGAGAGTATCTGTACAGCTCCCGTGTCGTATACACAAAACATACTTTCATAACTGTTTGCAAGTGAGTATGTTAAATGTGAGGACCAATAAATAAATAAATAAATGAAGCAGCAAGCCAAATAACTTTGAGGTTGGAGAAAGGTTCTAATTAAACTTACAAACACTTCACAGGTAGCATTAATCTTCAGGCCAAATATTGTCCTAGAGATCAGAGAGCCTAAACTTTAGACACACAGGATCCCCGATGCTCTCCAGAGTCGTATATATCTGGTTTGAACTCTGGGACTTGCAGGACATGTTGCGTGTGGTTAGATGCACACTTGCTTCTCCATGGGCAGGCAGGCAGTCTCCTGGACATGCTACAAACTTTCCCCAAAGAATAAAACCAATGCCAACACCTCTGTCAGGAATCTCTATTTCTCCTATAGTGCAAGGAACACGAGATTCCCAGCGACAAGAATATTTAATGAATACGCCCTTTTTTTTCAACCTCTGTTCCCCAGAAGATAAGGTGTTTTAACATAAGCTTTGTTTTTAAAATAGAAAACTATATTTAATACTATATCATACTATTTCTGTAAATGTTTTATATTTATTAGTTTTTACAGTCACATTTAAAGATATTAGTCTTTGAAAATCATTAATTATAGATTAGTAGTTGAAACATGTCAAACCATATTAATGAAAATATTTCATAAATTCTACTATAAATTTTCCAATATATTTAAAATAATTTTTCAGACTGTAGTTTTTGAGAGTGTATAAATGTTTCTATAATGCTTCTACATGAAGGCACTGATCCTATGCAGGTCTGTTAGTAAGCTTTATGTTTAAAGTCTTATTTAGAGAATAAATGATTTTTAACAGCTGTCCTTTTTTTTCTCTCTACATAATATGTGTTATTTTAAAAGTTAGAATACTGAGTGCTTATTTATAATTATAAGTTTTCCTTTTTTCTGGTATGAATTCAATTTTTTGGAAAGGAAAACCTCATACACAATAACATAGATGTTGATAAAGCTAAGTAATGTATAAAGCTGATGGGACATTAGAATATAGCTTTTGCCGGCCACGCCCCCTGTGCTGAGAGGGCAACTGAGATTGGGCTTGGTGGCCTGCGCCTGTAATCTCAGCACTTTGGAGGCTGAAAACAGGAAGATCACTCAGTCCAGTCTGTGTAGTGAGACCCTGTAGACCATGTACTAAATACATAAAAACAGCTTTAATTAACTAAATTCTGATTAGCTTTCATCCTATCAAAACCTGAAAAAGAAAGTTTAGTGCTGTCCTAACCCTAACCTTTAATTTGTTGTATATCTCTGAAGATCTAAAAGTAAAGTTTTGGCCACCAAACCCAAAATATAATTCAGTTTCATCCCTTATTGCCTGCATTTAACGGTAACTGAACTAGCCTGCAGAAAGCTAGCTGTCCCCACCAACACAGAAAAAGACACTCCCACACCCAAACATCTATTTATGCACACATGAAATTGGTGAATATGTGCCTGTGCTTAGCTTAGGCATTTAGCCTTCTACTCAGAACCTAACCAGGCTATAGCGACTCTGTAGTACTTCACAAGAGTAAAGCCCAGCTGTTGCTCTTGAATGAACGTCAAAATAGTGGTCAGTTCACTGTATACATTTTTGTCAGCAGCTACTTAATATTTTATAGACTATTTTGCCAATATTCTTTTTAAAATTTATTTGGTACAGGGTCTATAGGGTTCCGCTACACAGATTGGACTCGTAGTGATTCTCCTGTTTCTAGCCTCCTAAGTGCTGGGATTACAGGCATGTGCCACCACGCCAGTCTCAGGCACAGTCTCAGCATGCCGTGGGTGGGGCCAGCATGGCACACTGGGGATCGAACCCCAGCCACTGCATCTGCCTAAGTGGGTGCTTCAGTTCAATGTCACTATTTTTTGTACATTTTTCTTTAATTAATTTAGATATTTTCGCCTGCCACTTTCTACAATTATATGCCATCAGAGAATTCTAACTCACTAGATATCATGTTAAAGTATAGACTTATGTTAGTCAAACAGATAAACAGCAATTATCTTTGTGTTAAGACTTTCTCTAGAATCAGAGTCAACATAACTTCTTTAAATGTCTTCATTGCACTAACAAAGTAGCTCAGTGATTTAAGTGCCTCCTTAGGCAACCACAGGGACCGGGGTTCGATCCCCAGTACCACTAGTCCCACCAGTTCTGCCTCTTGGCAGGCTAAATTGGCCACAGAGGTGGGACATGGTGGTGCACCCCTGTAATCCCAGTGTTGGGGATGCTGGAAACAGGAGGATTGCTACAAGTCCTAGTCACATAGTACAGTGCCAAATAATAAATAAATAAATGTCTTCATAATCTATGTAGAACTGTTTTCAAATAGTCTCAGTATGAATTTGTTCAGTTAAAATAAGAACAAAGCCCACAAATTGCTATTGGCCAGTAAATTTCAAATGATACCACATCATCGTGACAATATCCTGGCAGTCGTCCCGACGAACCATGGGAAAGCATTGCCCTTTTTATGCCCCAACAATAAGTGACTGAGAAATAGATTTCCTGATTATTTGCATGGAAAGGAACTCCGAGGGCAATTGCATTCATGTTTGCTGTGCCTGCGCATATGCCGCAGCGGAATTTCAATTACGAGGAACCTGCTATTAGACAGGCAGGAGAGACCTGTCAGTAGTTTGGGAAAAAAAGTGTGTAAAGTAAGTCTCTCTTCTTCCTTGCTCCCTCTGTGTGTGAGGAGAATCAATTTACTTTTATCTTAATTCCAAATACAAGGAGCAATTGACTTTTGGGAAATCCTGTAAAACGTGTTGCTGACAGCATGTTAAAGCGAGCCTCCTAAGGATGACAGAGCTATGAATTGATTTTTCTTCCAGGATAGCGGCCTCTCTCCATCACAGAGCACAGGCCTGGTGCTTGGTGTCACTTTTCCCTGCGGTTTGAGGGGCTTATATTAAATATGCGGGAGGAAAATCTGAGACTCTATATCCGATATGCCACTTAATTAGTGTGATACATCCGACAACTCCTGCCTCTACACAGATAATATTGAGCTACTTTTTGAAGAAAAGAAAACATTGACTTCAGTATGAGTGTTTATGCATTAAAATGTGATTAAGATGGTGTGTGTGTTCTACAATTATTAATTAAAATGTTTTAGTTGAGAAAGATCTTTCCTTTGCATGTTTACTTCATCAAATATATCAAATTTAATGGAAATTCATGCGCTTCTTTCATTTTAATTTTAGTAGTTAATATTGGAACATTATTATAAATACAATTCTGGATTAAATATTGCCATATGGGTGGGTCTGTCTACATAAAAGAATATACCAGCCAGAGATAAATCTCAGTGGCACAAGCATCTATTTGGCAAGTGCCAAGGTCCTGAGTTCAAGTCCTGATACAAATAGAAAAGAAGTATATACAAAAATGAAGCATGTAAATGAACACTGCATACTTGTATGTGTATATATATATATATTGCATTTATACCTTGAACAGACACATAACCATCCATGCATGTGTGCATATTCGTATCTATAGCCATATATAATTTACATATCTAGGGTACTTTCAAGTACATGCAATATAAACTGGATTTTTATTGTGGCCATATACTAGAAAGCAGAAAGATTATATTGAATACATTTTCTCATGTCTTCCCTGTATTTAAGGTTCTCTCCAGCCTCACATCAAAACCAGGATCAAAATGTGTGCATTGTATATTACAGTGTCTGCAGGGGTTCAAAGACCAAGGACAAAATAAAAGCTCTACTTCACTTCCTTCTAATGAGAACTATAAGATGCCTTCATGTTGCTGACAACAAAAGGCCTATTAGTGAGAACTGACAATGTTTTGACCATCAGCTGCCTCTTCTGATTCCTTCTCAGGGAAGGACATGGGCTACTGCCCTTTGACATATGCTAGGGAAAGAATTTCTGCATCCTTCACAGCAAGAGTTCATCATATGCCCCGGAAATTTAAGAACATAGGAGCGAGGAGTTGAGAAACCACATAGATGCAGGCTTGGGTAGCAGAGACAGCAGTGAAACTTGATTTTTGTTAAGGTATGACATCACAATAATACAACACTGGGGATCCTGCCCAAAGGAAATGCATAGAAGATTAAAACAACCAGGAACAACGAGGTTCATTCCCTTGGTTCAAATAATGGAAAAGAACTTCTAAGCAAAATGCCAGAGAAGTTTTAGGAATGGTCTGTACCCAACTATTTGACATGGAAAGCCCTAGTGGACAATGTCAGAATTCAAAAGAAAAACTGGAACCTGAGAAATGTCCAGCAAGCATATAGCAACTCTGGGGAGGACACCAGTTTGGTATTATGGATGAGTCTGCCAAAGTTTGACTAGCAACAGTTAGCAAGTCCTTTCTGTGTAAGATTCTGGAGGGACAAAGTAGAAACTAATTAAGAACTGGAGTAAAACTCATACAGCAAGAGAACGCTAAGGAGCTCACATCCTCCTGAGGCTTGTAGACTTTCATTCAGACTCAGTCTTGGCGTTTGTTTTTCTTGATTAGACTGTTGGAGTGTGACAGATGTACACCCATCACATAACAAGTGCATATTTATTCATTGTTATTAGGGAAAAGGGAGATTAAGCAACTAAACAATGGAAAAAGGATCACAGGAGTAATATTCGGTTGCTTCCTGATTCAAAGCCAAGGCAAGGTTAATCATTAAGCTAGGTAAATGTCCAAAGATATATCAATGTATTGTGTGAAAGCATTGCATTACTAGAGACTCTCTTTCTAAATAGTGTGCCCCCTTTTATCTAAATTTAAATAAAAAATTATTTCTAATCTTCATTTTAAGAATAATTTCTCCTCTTTATCTGATACCTATTTGGGCTCAGACATTAGCCTGTGTCCAGTGCATGTTTTAATAGTTTTGTTTCTTACATTCTCATAACTCTATGATCTATATCACATGATCCTTTCATTTGTAACTGAACACAGGACACAGTGATACAAATTTGTCTTTGTAAACTCTAAACTACTTTGCACTTCAAATCTAAGTTTTATTTTAATGGATATGTAAGGACATACAACTGTACATACTCTGGGCTATGACATGAAGTTTGTGTCTTAGTCATTTTCTATTATTTGGAATACAATGACCATCACTCACAGCAAAAGCAAAGCAAGCTTATTGTTGGCTCATGGTTTCAGAGGTCCCAGTCCTGGACTGGTTACTCTGCTATAGGTTGGACCCAGAACGGCAAAGGGGCCCACTGGAGGAGCCACTTAGCTCACAGAGCCCAGGAAGCACAGAGCGTATGGAGGGCTGTCATGGGAGGTACACATAGCTTCTTAGGTCTCAGTCTCAGGCACCTGCCCCTAGCCAGACCCCAGTTCCTAACAGCTCCCTTAACTGCTGGCCTCACTAGTGAATCCCCTGAGTGCAGCACTCTCTGACCCAGTCCCTCTCCCAAAGCCTGCTTCAGGGTAAATTAGAGCTTTAGCAACATTTTCTACATGGTGTTTGATGTTCAATTCAAGTAACACATATCTATCTCCTCAAAAGTTATGCTTTCTTTACAGAGAAAATTTTCAAACTCCTTCTCCTTTGAAATATCCATCATCAATATTTAGATCTATCCCACCTTGGAATAGTGCACTGGACATTCTTGCCTCTGTATAACTGTGATGTAGCACCCACTGATTGATCCTCTCTTATTTTTCCTTTCTTGTAGTGTCCTTATGTCCAGTAATGATTATATTCTCAACTTACATAAAGCAACGTTCCTGAATTCCATGTGAGAGAGATAACATGCCGTACTTAAGCCACCTAACCTAGTGACCTCCAGCTCCATCCACACTGTCTTAAGTGATATGATTTCATCATTTTATGGATCAATATTTTTCATTGGGGGATGTGGGTCATTTTTTCTAAATCCACTCATTAAATCAACACTTCAGTTGTTTCCACATCTTGCTCAGTTTGAAAGGAACTGTCACAAACATGGCAGTAGAGTTGTCTCTCTCCTAAGCAGTTGATTTCATTTCCTTTCTCACAGAAGTGAGATTGATGGACTGTTTGATGCTATACTTGCAATTTTTTGAGGAACCTCAAAACTGTTTTCCGCATTTACTCATATACGTGCCCATGAGCAGTGTACAGGGTTGCCTTTTCTTGTCTTGGCCAGCACTTGTGAACATTTTTTTGGTTTTAACTTAAATTCTTTTAATAAGTTAATTTGATGAGAAATAGCTAAAAGAAGGGAAACCATTCTCTGTATTTGATCACTGTCATTCTTGGTGGAGAAGGTAACAGCTCATTTTGTTTTTGATTTGTAGTTTCTGAAAAAATAGTGATGCTGAGAGGATTTTAATAGCCTATTGTTTGTATTGAGAAAATACAAACAATATTATTGCTTGGCCAGTTTTCTAAAATTATGTTTTTGTAATTAGCTACAGAGTTTTAAAATATCTTTTGTGTTCAGGATATTAGCTAATTTTTCAGAAGTGTGTTAGTAAATATTTTCTCATAATCCTTAGATTCTCTTTACTCAGGTGACTGCTACCAGTCTTCGCCTGCTCCCTTCCCACTACTGCCTGCAGATTAAGCATCATAGTTCATGGACTGGCAAGATAGCTCAGTGGATTAACGAGTCTGCTTAGGCAGAGTGCAGCGGCCAGGCTTTGATGCCTGGCATGCTGTGCTGGTCCCGCCTCCGGGGCACCCTGAGACAGTGACTGGGACTGGGCGTGGTGCTGCGCTCTTGTAATCCCAGTGCTTGGGAGGCTGAAAACAGGAGGATCACTGATTCCAATCTGTGTGGTGAGACACTGTGGCTCTGGTACTAAATACATAAAAAATAATAAAATAAAAAAATAAAATGCACATCACTGTTCCGAGGCACAGGTTTTGCGATCTTTCCTTTTGTGGATCTATCATCTACTTCTGAGGATCATCTTTTCCAATTCCTACATGATCTTTTTGTTCTAACATTTTCTCAAAAATATAATACCTACCCATACCTTTGTAAATTAACAGTTCTACTGGCTAGCGTGTTCTGTTCATATTTACCTGTCTACTTTTTAGAAACGATCAGCCTCAGAAAATCTTCTGCTGGTGACTTCCTTAAGAGCATCTTCTCAGTTTTCTCTGTCATCACATAGAGTTGTGACCCTACGCTTTCATGTCAACTTCTTGCCAGCATTGGACATTGCTAGGTCTCTCACGATAATAAACGAAAAATAAAAGAAATGGAATACTAAATGAACATTGCTAATAATATAAACAATGCCAGTAAATGACAACTTTAATTGTCGCCAGGGTGTGGAGGTGCCCAGCTATCTATAGTTCCAAGACCCTGAATGCACAGCCAGGAAAATTCTAAGATCAAAGCCCATTCAGAAAAAGGAATGCTTAGCAAACCCTGTCTCAAAACTGAAAAATAAACAAAGATGGTGGAGTAGCTCAGTGGATAGAACCTTGGCTCAGTCCCAAAGTATGGTGAACCATATATTTTCATTGTGTAGTTTCCCATATTTATTATTATTATTGAAATATTAAAAAGATGAAAACATATGAAATTAATAACAAATTTTACCTACTGAGTAGATACTATTACTTTCATATATAACATTATAGTAGAACATTATGCCAGGTGGATAGCTCAGTAAAATAACAGATATAGTTTTTTATGTTTTATTCAGTGTTTTTCTAAAAAATATTAATTTATTTCTTCATTGTTCCTAGTTATTTAGAAAGCATGAGCTAGAGCTCAAAGTAATAGATATAGATATACAATAGATAGATTATATATGTATATTAGATGATTGATATATTGTAATAATACATTATATATAATAGGCAGATATGATAAATAGATTATGTTTCTTTTTATCATAATCTAGATGTTATATGAAAATATAGATCAACAGTAATAGGACTTCTTAGGCAATGTGAAAATTATTTGTGCTTAACTAAATGTAAAATATTTGGGATGAGACCCTTTATTACATCATTTATGTCAACATGCAGCATGGTGCGATACTTCATGTCCCAGAACGCTGTCATATGTGGGTCGGCACAACACATTTATTTCCTTCTTGTCTTACTAAAATCTGATATGTCCCCCAAGTTTGTTCCTCTCCCTATCTTTGTCCACACATCAATTATTTTTAAAAAAAAAAGAAACTAGAAGTAGACTTTGGTTCCTTTTGTTGACACCCCTTTTATGTTTAATTTTATCACTTTATTTTATTTTAATTAATATGTTTAAAAATAAAAAAATTGGGGCCAGGGAGATGGCTCAGTAGAATAAGCTCCTATCTGGCAAGCACAGGGTCCTGAGTTCAATCCCTGGCACTGAAGAAAAAAAAGTGTACCTCTTCATGGAGTTGGCCTGAAATATAGCTGAGTGCCTGGCAAGTGCGAGGCCTTTAGTTCAATTCCTGCCCCTCTTTCCCAAAATGATGGAACGATGTGATGTGTTGATATAAATCTAAGTATTCTGTGATGTTTTCATCAGATTAAACATATCTATTTTGCCAGCTACGATCATCTCCTTGTGGGGAAGGCATTCTAATCTTTTCTTCTAGGGTTTTTGAAATGAAGACAAGTTATAATTAGTCATAATTCCTGAGTCCTATCAGTTCATGTAGAAAATTTGTATTGATAAGGCAAATGCAAAAAGGATATTTAACTAAATTATTAGATAAGAAAATCAACATTTCTGTGACTCTTTTAAATCCTCAATTTTTAGCACTTTGTATTTTTAATCTACTCAGTTTATTCTCAGTCCAAAAACGGAACTATTAGCTGACTATTTTGGGAGTGAGAATGATTTCTAGAAATGTGTTTTGCAAAGAAAGGGAGTCCAGTTTAACACTGATGGTGGCACTAGCCTTCTCCTCCAGAAGAGGATTTTGTATTACTTGCTTTTGCTTCAATTTATGGAAGTCACGTTGCACATACTTGGAGTGTAATGACCAAAATTTGTATTACTCTACTGTGATAACTGCCAGCAGTATAAATAGCAGAAGTCACAAGCCTTCTGCATTCAACTTCTACAGAAAGCAGAGAGGAGATTGTGTTTCTGAATTACATCTGCACGCTTGGAACAAATCTCCAGGACAAAGGACAAAAGACAGCCTGAAGCTGCATCAACCTCTGATAGATTAAAGGACTCAAAATTCAGAATTTCTGGCCCAAGTCTGAAACATTTGACTTATTGCCCTTAAATTAATAAAGAACACATTTCATTCATCTTTTCTTGTGATATCCCAGTGCTTCGCCATCTTGAGAAAAAGCATGTTTATTATTCCAGTTGCTTAAAGCAAAAATTGAATAATAACACGACAAACAAAAGAGTCATCCTGGACATCTTCCTTTGTCTTACAGGCAAATCAGCAGCAGATCACATCAAGATTTCCATAATTTCCTACACTGTAATAGACTACATATTCGTCCTTTTTGTTATCTTAACTAGATAACAAAAACTAGAGAAATTATCACTCTACATAGAAAATCTAAATATTATTGTTCTTCATTTTCTTTATTATATTTTTCTTTCATACACTGGATTTTTCAGAAAAACATAATAGAAGACTCTGTAAGTGAAGTTTATTTTAACTGGGAGCTTGTTAGTTTTATTCATCTTTTCCTTATTTTTTAAAGTATACTTTTTCTTATAATTTTTTGTGGTACCAGAAATGGAACTAAGTTTATTGCACTTTCCAGGAAGGCTATTATGCTACCAGGCTATCTGAGCAGCCCTATAATTTTATTTTTAAGGAATACAAAATAGTGAGACAAATAAAAGCATTAGAAATGATAACAAAGATTTCACTAAACAAAGTAACAGGAATTCAACAATGATTGCTGTATTACATGATGCTGTCTTCAAATTAGTTGTTCAGATTATCAGAAACAAATGTGAAAGATTCATTCAATGAAAAAGCAAAACAAACCAAGAGCAAAGAAGTTATAAGAAATTCAAAAGATAAAAATAAAATCAGACAGAAAAAAATAAAAATAAAAAGATAACTGCTCTTTTGAAATAACCAGAAGGGCCGGCCAAATAGCTCAGTAGATTAAAGTGCCTACAAGCAGGCACAGGGCTGGGAAGCTTGATCCCTGGGCCTGCCGTGCCAGCCCCACTCCCGGGCCCGCTGAGATGGTGATTGAGACTGGACGTGGTGGCACGCGCCTGTAATTCCAGCTCTTGGGAGGCTGTAAACAGGAGGATCACTAGAGTCCTATCTAGTAGTGAGACCCTGAACACCCTGTAGACCCTTCCCTAAAATACAAAACAAAATTAAATTAAACAAAAAACCAAAAAGTTCAGGAGAAATATATACCTAAATACATTTCCCTTCTTTCATTTGTGCTTTTCCTCATCCCAAATTCTCTTTCCAATTGACCTTTTTTTTTTTCCTTTCACAGTATCTGTTGCACGTTTTAGATTTTCATCACACCTTCAGGTTCTCACACTAGTGAGAGAATGCAATGTTTGCACATGTGGATCTTATTTATTTCACATACCAATAAAGTCGCTAGCTACATCCGTTTATCTACAAAAGCCTCAAATTTGTCTCTTTTTATGGTGAATAATGCTCCATTGTGTCAAACTACCATACATTTTTCTCCATTCCTCAGTAAATGGGTACTTGTGTTATTTCTATTTTTTTAGCTATGACAAATTGCTCTGCTATAAACGTGGCTGCACATATATTGCTGTGGTATGATGATCTCAGTTCTTTTGGAAAAATACCCAGGAACAGAATAACTGGCTTGAATGGAACCTTCAATCCTAGCTTCTTGAGGAACCTCCATGCTGATTTTCATAATGGTTGTACCAGCCTGCACTCCCACCAACACTGGAGAATGGTTCCTTTTTCCCCACAGTCTCTCCAGCATTTGTTATTGGTTGACCTCTTGATGATAACCATTCATTCTAGTGTGAGATGGTAACTCAGCATTGTTTTAATTTGTATCTCTTGAATGACCAATGATGTTGAACATTTTTTCAAATATTTAGTTTCCATTGATAGCTCTTCATTTGTAAATGGTATATCCATCTCAGATGCCCAATTTACATCAGATCTTTTAATTTTGGAGGCCTATTTTTTAACTCTTTATATGTTCTCAATAGGAGTCCTCCTTCTGATGGATAGTTTGCTATAATTCTCTCCCAGTTAGTGAGTTTTCTTTTTACTTTGTTGGTGATTTCTTCTGCTGTGCAGAAACTTTTCAAAAAGGTGAGATCCCAATTGTTGATTCTTTGAAGTATTTCCCATGCAGTTTGATTTATGTTCATGAAATATTTACCTGCCTACACATCCTTAAGGTTTTTACTTACTTTTTCTTCCAGAAGATTTAGTGTTTCAGTCTTCACATCTAGATCTTTGATCCATTTTGGCTGTAGCTTTGTGCATGGTCATAGGCTTGGTTCTATTTTAGAACTCTTCTTCTTCTTCTTCTTCTTCTTCTTCTTCTTCTTCTTCTTCTTCTTCTTCTTCTT
>NDGM011197234.1:0-16780 GCA_002564305.1 Octomys mimax
CGAATTGTCATCTGGAACAAATGTCCCATTTAAGGGATATTCTGACATTCTGGAAGTTGCAGACAAATGTTGGACATTCACTGGGGCTCCAAAAGGAACACAGCTGTTTTGCCACTTCCTAAGGAATACTGCAAAAACAGGCCTTGTGAAATACAAGCACAATTCTGGGCTGAGGAGCCCTGCATTAATCCCTAACCAGCCAGCCACTGGAACCTCACCAACTGAGCTGATCTATTGCTCCCGTGGAAGACAATCCGTAGTCCAATAAGTGGGGATGAGGAATGAAGCTTCAAGTACCCAGGGAGGATACAGCATTGGAAACACTTGTACAAATGGCCATAGACAGAACGCTGGGTAGCAGGCCTAAGGAGAGTCCAGCAATTCAAGCTTCTGTTGAGCTACCCCTTGACAAAGGGAAAATGGTAATGTTAATTCCCAGAGTGCCCTCTTTCCTGAAGGCTAGGTGCCTACTTGAGCTTTACTAAGTCTGGTCCAACCTAGGCATCAATATTTTGAACATATTCACACAGCCTGTTAACACAATTTGAGCTTCTCCTTTGGTAGCTGGGCAACCCTTATTCTTAGGAACTGTATGTTATTTTATTGGATACTGACAAGAACTATATGAGGTTGTAATATTATTATCCCTATTTTACAGATGCAGAAACTGAGGCTTAGAGAGGAAAAATAACTTGTCTAAAGTCACACAGTAACTATAAGTGACAGTGCTGGAATTCAAGCACCAGTCTCTTCTTTTGCCAGGACAATGCACCATCTTCATGAATTCCAACAATCATCAAGGCTTTGATGGAAGGGCCAGGGATATAGCTGAGTGGCATAAATCCCTGCCTGGCAAGTGCAAGGTCCTGAGTTCTATCCCAGGTACCACGAAAACAGAAAAAGAAAAAAACCCAAAGCCCTGATGGGTTAAGAGCCTCAGGACCAGATGGGCTGCTTGGTTGGAGGGGTGAATCGTTGGGAGCATGGGTACTTACTGTTTGATCCAAGCCTGGGTGGGGCATTCACGAGAGAGCCCTATGTTCCCTGGGGCAGGGCCTGAGTAAAATGTGAATATCTGAAGCAGAAAGGATCAGTACTGGAGGGATCAGTGGGTTCAAGCTGAAGTCACACTCTTTTGCCTGGGGGAGGGAGATAGTCTATCACAGACTCCACAGAACCCTTTCTATGTGAGGTTCACAGAGCTCCTTGCTAGTGCTATTTTCCCATCTGTAAGTTCCTGGCCATACATCCTGGGGATTATAAAAAGAAAGAAGGAGAAGAAGAAGGAGAAGGAGGAGGAGAAGAGGAGGAGGAGGAGGAGAAGGAGGAGGAGGAGAAGGAAGAAGAAGAGGAGGAGAAGCAGAAGGAGAAGGAGGAGGAGGAGAAGCAGAAGGAGGAGGAGGAAGAGAAGGAAGAGGAGGAGGAGCAAGAGGAGGAGGAGGAGAAGAAATTTGCAAAGGAATATACTCGTGTTCCATTGCTTCATGTTCATGAATGGAACTACTGAACTGGGGCGGCTTCAGCTGCTGTTCTAGTCCCAGGGTGGAGGTGGGGTGGATGCACAGAGGAGGAAGCACAGAGCACCTCTCATTCCAACAGCCAGGGAGCAAAAGCCAGATGCCACAGGCACATGAGCACTGCTGTTTCTTCTCCAGGGCCTCCAGCTGAATCAGTGTGTCTGCACTCCAGTTCTCCTTTTGTTCATCTTATGAAACATAGTTCATTTCCAGCTGGGTTACTATGGGTTTTTTTCTCCAGCTTCACCCTCACCCTTTTTTGGTCTTATTTCTTTGGCTCATAGTGTAGTTGAAAACTTAATATTTGAATTTAGTCTGGGGCACATCAAAGTTATGTAGTTTGTTCTAGTCTCTTGCTCACTATTCAGCTGGTCCTGTAGCAATAATAATTACAATGATGACACTTACCACTTACATAATGCTTAATATCTACCAGGTGCTATACAATGCTGTTTATATACATTATTTAATGCTAAAAAGTAAGTAGAGTACTGTCATTATTCTTGTTTTCCAGAGAAGGAAGTTGTGGCCCAGTAAGGTGAGCAGTGTGTGGAAGATTAAACAGCTAGAAAGTGGTGTGCTCAAGACAGGATG
Organism: Octomys mimax; assembly: GCA_002564305.1. Classification (NCBI taxonomy): domain Eukaryota; kingdom Metazoa; phylum Chordata; class Mammalia; order Rodentia; family Octodontidae; genus Octomys; species Octomys mimax. The sequence goes on from NDGM011197234.1 coordinate 2,112, forward strand.
TGAGAAAATCCTGAATTTCAGATATTGCTAGGGATGTAGGGGAGGAAATAGTTACTGAAAGTGTCATCATGCTACCTGTGATGAATTAGGGGCCCAGAAAGCATCTGTAACTTGCCCAAGTTCACAGACATCAAATGTCCGTGATTAAGTACCATTTCCTCCTCCTCCCTTTCCCACCCTGAATTAGTGCTCTTTTCGAAAAGTAGAGCCACTCAAACTTTGCTAAAGATTAGTAAGATTTGAGATAAGTAGGGTAAAACCTTACTGCTTTCATTAGTGGCAAGTCCAGTGGAAATTAATCAAAAATTTGGGTTATAGACTATGGGAAAAGAAATGCCGTTTGCACTACTTGCAAATACATATACTCACTAGAACCCAGCCGCTAGGACTCTTCAGGGCACCTGATTTAATGAATAGTGAAGAATGATATGTACTTAGGACATCAACTGTTGCCCAGAGGACTCTCAAGCAATTTGTCCTCTGCAATACTTTAAGCGACACTTCCCTGTAATCCTGTTCGTGATCATCATGTGCGCAGCAAGCCCTTCCATCGCAGATGCTATAAAGGTAAACTATAATCAGAACCCAACACAATCCTCACCGACTCCTTATTGGTGAAATCTCAACCAACAAGGACATATTGAATCTGAGAGATTAAAAAATGTGTCTTGTGTTTGGGCTGGTTCTGGTTTGTGAATTCAAATGGGGAGTCAGGGCTTGTTGGCATGCACTGACCACTGTCATCTTTGATTGCTCTGCAGGCCTGACTTTATTCATTTACTTTTTCTTCTATGCCTCTCTGGCTGCTGCGATCACTTTCTGCATGTATGTGCTATTTCTGACCATCAGCCCTTACATACTGACCTTCACTGAGCAGGTGAAGACTCCCGGTGAGTGTGTCCAAATGGCCTGTGTTGTCAAAACTTGCTGGACAGAAATCTGCTATCACAGCATGTTCTATCTCAATTAACTTTGGTTCTTCCTGGTAATAACATAGAGATTCAATTTTTAAGAGTAAAAGTAAAATAGTACTTGGCAAATTTATGGTCCTTTTCATTTTTGATCATCGAGGAGGAAATGGTTTGATGGGAATCAGTACAAAAATTATTCAAGAACAGGTTAATACATCCCAGACCTGTTTTCATTGCCAGGAGTTATGATCAGACCCTTCGCCCACAGCCTTAACTTCAACTTCAACGTTTCTGAACCTGACACTTGGCAGCATTATGTGATTAGCCTAAATGGCTTCCTCCAAGGTAAGTTCCTCAGAATAGCAAAAACTTTCTTGAAATGCAATTGGTGGGAATTCAAAATTCACCTGGTCCAGGAATTCTAGTCCTAGTAACGTCAACCTATCTGGGTCTTCCTTACTTTGCATCCCCCTCAACACCCTGCATCCAAGCAAAGCTGCTCCAGTGTGCAATTGCATGTCACTGTGAAAGCATACAAGCCTGCTCTGCAACCAGCCCATAACTTCTTTGATACAACTTATTTTCTCTCCATGAACACCCTATAGCACGTAGATAAATTCGAAGCACTTCTAGGTGGCTCAATAGGAATCTCTGATTTAAAAAATTTCTGGAGGATGATAGTGGTGAGTAAAGGAGAATGTTCTCCAGAGTGGGAAGGTTTTTGTCTCCTGTGCCATCTCAAGGTATGATTATTCAGTTCTCGCAAACTGGCTAGCTTGAAGGAAGAAAGTGGTGTATTTGTTAATAGCAATCCAGAAAGGAGCGAGAGGAATAACCTCTGGGTAACATCATTCCAACATTTTCATCTTAAATATTTTGAAGATACCTCTTTCAGGAAAAAAATGGACTTGTGGGAGGCCCTTCCACATGGTAAAAGTGGAAGGGTGGTATGACCTTGGATAAGGTTAAACCCAAAACATACAAGTTCTGTATTTATCCAGCAATCAAGGAGAAATTCCAGTGGGGTTTGCATTTGGTGCATGCTACCACAATGAGTGGGGAAAGAAAAGCAGTGCTGCCTTATTTGCTGCTGTGTCCTGGCTATGCCCCAAATAGGGGCATAGGGATAGCTTGCAGAATGCACAGTGAAATGGGAGGGTAGTGATGCCCTATCACACGCCAGAAACTATTCTTTAAAATGTGCAATTTTTTTCACTCAACTTTAGTCCTTCATAGCAGAGTCCACTGTCCTCATTTTACAAACTGAGTAAAACTGAGTTTCAGAAAGGGAAAGGGACTTGATTGAAATATAGCAGTAGAAGCAGTGGTTGAACTGGATGATCTGATGCCCTTGTTATGCAAAAGTGTTATCCAAGGACCTGCAGTGTAGCTATAACCTGGGAGTTTTTTAGCAAGACAAACTCCTGATCCTCACTCCAGAGCTGCTGAAGCAGAATCTGCATTTTAACAAAAACCATAGCTGTTTTGTAGGAACTTTAAAGTTCAAGAAATGCTATTTTTCATAACTCCACGCTATTGTCATCTGACCAGGAGTTAGAAATTAAGCTTCCTACCCGTAATGCTTAAATGTTGTTTTGGTAACACTGGGCCTCAGATCTCTCACCTGTGGAATGAGAGCAGCTGGGTTCTTTCTGAATCCGTGTAGTTCCATTTTTGACCACACACACACAAAAAAATGTTTATGGCATAACAGTCAGGAAAATATCTTCTTTTCTTTCAAAGTGCTTATAAGCTATTGAAAATATGTCCACTGCCAAAATCTCTGCTGAGAAAATCCCTCTGAGAAGTGAGTGGGTGAAGAAATACCAATTCTGACCTAAAAATGGAGTCATGGGACATTAGAAAAAGCCTTGAGTCTTTAGCTCCTAAGAGTAGATAATGTGACCTGCTAAAAAGGAACACATCTCTGAAATAGACATCCCAGAGTATCGGTTTCACTCCCATGAGGACTGCTATTTTGCAATAAGGGTCATACCCATGTCACATTATTTTTAAGGGACTACCTCAAGAGAAACAATGACCACATGATTGCAGTTGCTATTTAGAAAGTTATTATGCGACCATAGTTCTTGCTCTTAAAAAAGATAATAGCAAGGACTTCAATTGAATGTGGCTTTGCCAAAGGAAGAATAAAGCCATAGCCAATTGGAATAAATTTAAAATTACTAATTGTCTAAACAATAATACAAACTTTTATTCTCAGTAAACTAAGAGAAAGTAGCTCTATCCTAACTTTGTTGTGTATACATATATATTTTTCCTCCCCCCCCCTTTTCATAACAAAACTGTCTCTTATTTACACTTTTGTGAAGTTAGTAACTAATGACACTAGGTTGCTTAGCAACTGATAGCAAATCTTAACCAGACAGGATGTTCATCTCAGAACTGAGGTAGCTTGTTTGCTTTAGGCAGTGGGCCAAGTCTCACCTACATATATTTGATCGATTTCCTAGCTTCGTGGCTCCCAACATATCCCCCTTTTATGTTTTGCATCTTGTCCTCTGAATATTATGAAGACAACCATATGCAATGTATTAATTATTGTAAATGTTCTAATAACCTGTTTTGAAACTGTTTCATTGCTATTTTATCTTTTTTCTCATTAAAATGAATACAATTTTTAAAAACTTAAAAATAGAAAAATTAAATAATGAGGCACAAAATAAATAAATAAAATTACTAATTGCCTCTCAACAATATCACACCCAGGCCACAACCTTTATAATGGCCACAATCTTTAGATGTGGCTCCAACAGCACATTTTGAATGTTACCACCGGTATAGTCTGCTAGGAAAAACTGAGCTACTTCAAACATGGATGCATGGGTCTAACAAGCTTCGCTGGACTCCATCATTTGGAACCAAATTAGAAATAATGCAATAATTTACAGAGCCCATTTTTTAAGCACATAGCTAGTACCTCAAAGAGGAAACACAGAGAGGTCCTTGCCACTCTCTCCCCAATGTGTTTACCTTGGACATCTATTACATTCCATCCAATGGAAAAGGAAAGTAATTTTGAATATCTCACATCTCAGGGTCTTATCCCTCACCCTCTTAGTGAGGACCCTGTAGCTGGCATTTGTTTGTCTTTCAAACTAAGTCCCTACTTTCCTGTACTGACTTTCCTCTGTAACAGTTGCAGAGCTGGTTTAGTCTTTTTTCTTTCTCCTCCACTTCCTCTTCCTACCCCTGTTATTCTTTCACTTTCCTTCTGTCCTATAGCGTATACTTTCCACTCTCTTACACCCAATCCTTCCATTGACCTCAGAAGATATTTTCTAAATTGAACTTAAGGAGATATAACCTAGGAATTTAGGGGCCAGGGAGATGGCTCAGTGGAATACGGGCTTCCCTGGCAAGCGCAAGGGTCTGGGTTCAATCCCCAGTTCTGCCAAAAATCATAATATATGTCATGCTTTAATGTGATCCAAACCATCTTACAAAGTGCCTATTCTTGTTCCCAAAACAGAAGGGACGACATTCTAAATTTGCAGTTTATCATATATGAAAAAAAATAAGGTGGCCAACTCATCATCCAGAGATGAATGTCTAGAAGTTCTGAGGGAAGGACAAGCAAGAAGCAGGCAACCAAGCAGGTTAAAATGACTGGCCAAGAAGGCTGCCTGGAGGATATTGCTGTGAAAACCTTTGTTACCTAGTGACAGGTCAGGAGTCTCAGGGCAAACTGGGCTTTTAAAAGAGTACAGGCAAGCTGGCTGAAGGAAGTCAGGCAGAGAGTTCTACTGAAAAAATGGCTTTCCCCTATAGTACCCATCTAACATGACTGTTTACCACCCACACGTGCTTCAGGTTATAATGACAGTCTTCAAGAGGAAATGAATGTAGATTGTCCTCCGGGTCAGTACTTCATCCAAGATGGCAATGAGGATGAGGACAAGAAGGCCTGCCAGTTTAAGCGCTCCTTCCTGAAGAACTGCTCTGGTCTGGAGGACCCTACTTTTGGATATTCGACTGGACAGCCTTGCATCCTCCTAAAGATGAACAGGGTATATTAGCCCTTGATATCTGATGGTGATAAGTGGATGAGCTAGGTAGGAAAACACTCCATTTCTTTTGGGCTCTCATCTTCACACGCTGCAGGTTTGGCCATTTTTATCAACAGCTTCAGGAATGCCAATAAGCAGGCAAATCCACTGATTCCTTTTTGTGCGTGAGTACTGCCTGTTGCCATTATTTTTTCCCCTCTCAATCTTGCTCCTCGGTGGGCTCTGTCAAGAATGGCATCTTGAGCTTTTTGGAACAAAGGATTAATGTGGAGGTGCATGAGGGGTAGTACTTGTATCATTAAAAGATACATTTTCCAGCTGGTGTCTAGCACAGAGCAACGATTCCAGCTACTTAGGAGGTTGAGGCAGAAGGATTGCAAGTTTAAGGCCAGCCTGGGCAATCTAATGAGACTGTGTCTCAAAGTAAAAAATAAAATGAGCTCAGTGCTTGAGCTCTTAGTATGCAATGCTACATTTCATTCCAACTTCAAGGGCAGCCTGGGCAACTGTGTGAGACTTGTCTCAGAATAAAATTTCATTCCCAGTAAAAGAGAGAATGAGAGATGAGAGACAACAGAGAGACAGACAGAAACAGAGACATAGACAGAGACTGAGACAGTGACAGTGACAGAGACAGAGACAGAGAAAGACGGTGCCAAAGACAGAGAGAAGGCAGAAGACAGCATTTTCCTTCTCTTTTGTCATGGTTTAGGCATGGCAGAGCCTTACCCAAAAGTTCTTTATATCTTTATGGTTATCTTGCTACAGTTTTTTCTGCGTGTAGATATCGGGCCAAGATAAAACAAGAAATACATTGAGTTGTATAACTCTGGAGTTGTAGCTTTTGCTGTTCATGATAGGTCTTCCTTTCTTTTTATTTATTTATTATTTATTTATTTATTGGAGGTGCTGGGGATGGGCCTACATCATGCTAGACTAGCACTAGGCAAGCACTCTTACATTGAGCTTTCTAGCACTGTGCTGAGAATAAGAGTGCCTGACCTATCACATTTACAAAACAAAAAAATTCCATCTAACTATTATTAATTTTAAATTAATATAAGTAATCTATTATATAATATATTATTATGTATATAATAATATATTATGATATATAATGAATTTAATAATTAAATTTATATTAATTTTAAATTTTATTCTGAGAAAAGTCTCACGCAGTTGCCCAGGCTGACCTTGAAGTTGCAATCCTCCTGCCTTTGTAGCTGGAATTGCAGGTGTGTGCTGCCAGGCCTGGCTTGTTTGTAACATTTTTGAGAGGGTGAAGTAGATGAAGTTGACTCCTGAAGATGACTCAGGGTTGGAGGAGTAAAAACTCCTCATTCTTACTCTCAAATCTACTTACAAAGAAGTACTGGTTTTTCTTTCTCCAGATTGCGGGTTTTCTTCCCGAGCTTGGAGATCCCGTGAAGGTTTCCTGCAAAGTTCAGGTACAGTATGTCCTTTTAAGTAAGCATTGTTACTACTATGGCTGCTGCCTGTAAAAAGGTAGCTCTTTCCTTCCAAGGAGTGTAGGTTAGGGAAGTGGTCATCTTTTTTTCATAGCTATACTTGCTCTTAGTGCCTTCAGAGTTTTCAGTTTCCCAAACACATCCAATTCATGTGTGTGTGTGTGTGTGTGTGTGTGTGTGTGTTTATCATGTATACCTGTGAAAAGCAAAGTCTGATCCTCACCCAGGGGCCACAGCAGGGAACAATGATGTGTCAAGTCATTAACTGGCATTCTGTTTACATTTTGCTTTTATCTCTAATTACTTGTTTCTTTGAACTAAACAGCTTTCATTAGTCATTGGTCTCTGATTTTAAAACTGAATTTCACATTTTGCTGCAATGACTAGTAGCACTGGGCGTTGTAATAACAAATAACTACAAGGGAAGCATAAACAGAACCCCATTAATATGCTAATTAAAAGGACCATTAACTCCTATCTCATTGGCACCAATTAGCTCTTTTGTAGGAAAAAGCCTTACATCTGGATTTGCTTCTTAAACAGGCATTGACTCCGTCCTTTTCCATGACATCAACTGCATTCCCCAGCACTGGACTGTTGTCTCGTAAACTCACTGCTATGCCAGGCACTCCCATTCTCAGTACTGTACGAGAAAGCAAGCTCAGAACTCCAGAATTTATGGTGGCAGATCAGAACACAGCAAACAGTAACATTTATTTAGCTAGTGCCTTTCACTAAGCAAAGACTTATTGATCACTTGTTAAATAAATACCACATCCGTTGCTAGGTATTGGGTTGCTGAAATGAATATGACTCTCTCTGAAACCAGAAGGTATAGTACCAGCTTTACAGAAAGAAAGGTCAGTTCCTTGTGGGACATGGCAATACTGAAGATGAGCTTAGAAAGCTCAGGCAATATTTGCCAGGTGAATGTGTTGGAAGGATATTCATTTGATTCACATGTACTGTGTGTGTTTGTGTAAATAGTCACTCACATGAAATGTGATTGCCCAGTAGTGAAACTGATTACAGGCCATTCATGAAAAATAAATCTCACTGGTTTTTAGAAGAATATATAAATAAAGCATAAAGACCAACTCAGCCTTAAACTAGCTTTTTTAAAAAAATTATTCTGTGCTGGGGATTGAACAAAGATCCTTTCACATGCTGGGTGAATGCTGTACCACTGAGCTAAATTCCCCCTCTTCCTAGGCATTAAACTAATTTATTAATTGGGTCAAGTTCTCCTTGCAATTCTCAAATGGAAGCTGTACCTTGCTGACAACTATCCTTTTTAAAAACAAACAATACTCATAAAACTCCTGTCTATTTGTGCAAAACAAGCAGGATGAGATAGTGAGTACAATTATGGAGAGCTCAGTTTATGCCAAAAACAATTATAGTATTAGTATAGTATAGTATAGTATAGTATAGTATAGTACAGTTTATTAACAGAAGTAACCACATGACCCTAATGAGTAATTCCTTTAGCAGGACACACTATTGGCCCATATTAGCTTTGCGCTATTTAGGGCAAACCTAATGCATTGGCAGAATGAACAGCCCACTACCTGACATGAAGAGATAAGAGTAGTCCTGTTTAATAATTTGCATTACCTGAATTCCTCTTGCTTGTCCTCTAGACTCCAACTACTGTAATTAAACACCGCCAAGAATGTGGTGAGTCAACTGTTGTGTGCCCAGGTATTATGTCCCTGTGTATATGATTTGGCTTCCAGTAGAACCATGCTTTCAGTGTGCAAATTGTGAAACTGGATTTAATAAATGTGCTCCAGCTTATACCTATCCCAGTTCCAGAATGTAAGATGGGATGTCAAGCCCAGTATGATTCTTTGGAGAAGCACTAGAATGGTAAACCTTCTTTCTAAAGCAGCACCAGGTGAGGCAAGCCCTTTGTAACTTTTCTGTCTTGGTCCTGTAAAAGTCGGAGCAGAGCCATAGAGTGCCATTCACTCAGCCAGAGCCTTCAGTGAACTGAAAAACCAAGAAAATGCTCCTCTAGGGATTAGGTCAGACTTCTGTCCCATTCTGCTTTTGTGGTCTTTCTCAGACACTTGATTGTGAGTCACACAGAGATTTCACCTGGAGTACTAGTCCCTTTAGTCCAGCCTCCAACCTACTTTATGACCCAGCATCCTACAAATACCTGCTTTTGCTTACAGAGAGGTGATGAAAATGACATCCGATCCATCAATTATTACCCAGAATCGGCTTCTTTTGACCTCCGCTACTACCCTTACTATGGCAAACTGACTCACGTAAGCTGTATATCCTTCCTTTTTTTGATGTCAAAAAGGGCTCAGAGACAAAGGAAGAACCACCCAGGATTTCTGAGAATTAGGAAGCAGCAAGCAGTAATAGATGGATGAATAGTTAATGGCCATACCCAGGGCTTCCTCTACAAATTCCTATTACAGCAATATGGCTTTTCCTGTCTGAAAGAATCTTGTATACAGTTAAGCCTAACTTTCCCTCAGTTTTCAGTTGGGAAATTTGGGGTTCATAGAATAGAAGTGACTTTGCCAAAGCCACAGTGACAGAGCTAGAAGCAGACAAACTCCTCCCATCTGTGCTTAATCATGCTCAAATAATCATGCTTCCCTGTTTCTCCCATTCAAAGCCTTAGGACAGTGAAGTCTTCATCCCTAGCTTAGGGATTTGGTAGAGGCTAGTTCTGGTTTGATTCATGGTCTGATACCCAGAAAATCAAATCACTCTGAAGCAGAATTGGCTTCTCCCAGAGGAAAAATCAAGACATCTGACAATGATTTATGAGAAAAATGTATAATTCCCTCACACTTTCCTTAGGCAGGACCAGTATGTCTGGTTGCTCTGACCGTTTGTGGTTTGGCATCACGAGATATACTCAGTTCCCTTCGGGGAGGTTGCCCCAAAGCACACTGAATAAGTGAATGCTTCCCTCCCACCACCCTCCCCTACTTAGATTCATTGTTCTTTCATCTACAGGTTAACTACACTTCCCCTTTGGTGGCAATGCACTTCACAGATGTGGTGAAGAACCAAGAGGTGCCTGTGCAGTGCCAACTAAAAGGCAAAGGCATCATAAATGATGTCATCAGTGATCGTTTTGTGGGTAGGGTAATCTTCACCTTGAATATAGAAACTTAAGAACTTCAGGAGGTCACTCCTACCAGTTCCATTTCTATTTTATCTTATGCTATCCCTGGTAGCACCTGAATTCTTTTTCTTCTGTTAAGACACAGTCAAATGGACACATAAGACAGCTGACCATTTTTCCTTGCCTTTCACATGTGTAAGAAGTGATATTATGGGAGCTGTTTGATTTTTTTAATGGTAGTCTCTCCTGATGACAAACAGATTATATTTATTTATTTTCCCATCACTTAAAACTAAAAGTCATTCTTGCTGTTAGAAATCTCACTGTAGGATCCAGGCGTGGTGGCACACACCTGTAATCCCAACACCCAGAAGGCTAAGGCAAGAGGATCCTTGCGAGTTCAAGACCAGCCTGGGCTACAAAGTAAGCTCAAGTCTAGCCTGAACTGCATAGTGAGACCCTGTCTCAAAAAGACCTCACTGTATGGGGGCACATGCCTGTAATTCTAAACTCAGGAGGCTGAGGTAGGAGGATAGCCATCAACTTGAAGCCAGCCTAAACTACATACAAAGACCCTGTCTCAAAAAAAATACATTGCACTGTAGTATAAATGTAGTATCTGATAAAATTCACAATAGCTATGGTCAGGAGGATGTCTATGGTGCTTATAAATTCATCATGTTTTCTGAAGTTTTATTTCACACGTAAGATTCCTCCCAACCAACCTGATAATCTAGCCCCCTTCCTTTTTGAACCTACTTGGCAAGATCTTTGCTTGAGAATCACCACTCAGACCAACCTAGATTAAACCATTGGGTCATTGTACTAATAGCAATCTATATCCCAGGGTGCTCCATAAACTAGCTGCCTTTCAAAGGCAACTAAATACTGAATCTGAAATTAATTATCCTCAACAGAGGTACAAAGTGTTGCTAACTGCATATTGTTCTGGGATAAAGATGAAGACCTTCTGTGTGACTGCTTTGGGAAGGTATAGCTCAGTGCAATTGAGAATACTTATCCTATGGATTGTTGATGCCTTCCTTAATCTATGGCATAATTACCCAAAGCCAAACATTCCTGATGATATGTTTGCCCAAGCTTTGGGTAGAGGTGAAAAACATGGAAGATCTCCACTGGCTTATTCTTCTTGGGTTTTGTGACTGTGGTATGATTTTTGGAGACCATCAGGGATAGCTGTGTTGAACCCCAGCTGCAGCCCTGGCAATTGAAATCAGGATCTGCCAACTAATACATGGCAAGATAGAGTGCTACTGCCAGACCATCCTGGAGCCAAGGCTCATTAGCCACTTTTGCATTTACTCTGAAAATGACATAGGGCAGATGTTTGTCCAGACTGTGGATCAGCCAAGTAAGTCCCTTTGTCTTATCTTCACTATGTGACCATTCCATTGCTACTTAACAACTCCACCAGGGGGAGGGCTGGGATTAAGAGAGAAAACCAGGATAGGGGACTCAATCAGTGTCTCAGGGTCCAAACCAAACTTTAGTGCCACTTAGAAGCACCCAGCATCTGAATCTCCTCTACTGTGCTTGCCTCAAACCAGTCTGGTAGTGAGGACAAATGAATACAGAAATAATTATGATATGGCAGAACGAGAGTTATAAAACTGCTAGTAGAAATGCTATGTGGAACATAAGGAAAAATAACTATCTCCAGTTGGGAGAGTACGAGAGGGAGTTGGGTGTTTGTTTGTTTGTTTGTTGTTTTTGTGGTACAGGAGATTGAATCTGAGGGCCTTCACACTGAGCTACATCTCCAGACCCTTTTTTTTTTATTTTGAGGTAGCATCACACCAAGTTGCTACATTGCCTGGCAGGGCTCAAGTTTGCAATCTTACTGCCTATGCCTGGTTTCAGAGGAAATTTCACATGCAAAGTCACAATCACGAAAAGGCCATGGTGTATTTTAGTAACTTTGAGTAGGTAATGTAAGTGGAGTGTAAAGAGTTTAGAGAAATGGCAGGATACAGAGACAGGGATACAGAGGTGTTCAGAGACTTTGAATTTTATTCAATAGGTGAAAAGGAATCTCTCATCAGGGAAGAACCACGATCAAGCACATTTGCATTTTAGGAAGACTATTTTAGCTATCATAATGTGAAGTGGGTACTGGAGAGGGAGGGACAAGATTGTGGAATGGGAAGCAAAATGAGTAAAAAAGTGAGCTCAGGGTTTTGAGTTTAGTTAAAATCAGCAAGATGATAATATTGTTGATAAAGGTTGGGTGTAAGAAATAACAGGTTTGAGGCACTGTTACTTCTGAGGCAATGGTGCACACCTGTAATCCCAGCACTTGGAGATTCAGGCAGGAGGATCACTGTGAGTTCAAGGCCAACTAGGGCTACAAAGTAAGTTCCAGGCCATCCTAAACTGCATAGTAATCTAAGGCATAATTACCTGTCTCAGAAAGAGAAAATAAAAACAAAATTAAACAGGTTTAGAAAGGAAGTTGTTAAGATTAGTTTGGGACATTTTAGGTTTGTGGTTTCTACTGATCAGATATTGATATGAAAACGTAAACTCAGGTTGAGTTGGAGAAAAGAAAAGCTAAGAACACAAACAGAATTTGAGTTAAGTGAATTCATTTTTAAAATTCTAAACTATTTAATCTTGCGGAATTAGAGCCAGTTATGTAAACACACTGCACCAATCTAGTCCCTACAGTAGACAAAGTCCCTACACAAAGCTCTCGGCTTTGTGGCGGAAAGGACTGCTGTCACTCTTTGGAATTTCCTTCTCAGATATCTTCTGCGTTTTAGAGACAGAGGAAAGGAAGCCTGACAGCTATTAACAAGTAACAGAAGATAACACAACTGCATGTGTATGAAAAGAATTTTTCAAAACAATGAAACTGTCTCCTCCCAAACTATTTCCTGAACAAATTCAACTATCCAAACTAACCTTTAAAAATGAGCAAGACAATAACTTAAGCTTTGAAAATTATCTCAAACCATCAAAGCTTCACGACTCAGTAGTAAAAGATAACCATACATTGAATCTGGAAAGGCTATTAGAGAGTGTACAGAGAAAAAAGCCTGCGTTGTATCTGACTCCAGGTCCAGTGCTCTTTCCACTCTGAGCTGCTTCTTGCCAGGAAGTGTTATCTACTTTTTAATCAATGAATGGTATCCCAAGTGGTTTGAAACATATGTCAAATTTTAGTTGAAATAGTTGAGTTTTCACAGGAGTTAAACTACTGGTGCTATATTTTATATATAATACATTATCCTGTTAAATATATTGACTATTAAACAAGGAATTATGAATCTTTTGTCATGCAGTAATTCTCATTCAATGGACTCTGTCAAGTTCACAACTTCAAAGACGTATGGAAGAGCATTAAGGTAGCTTGGGTTATCCATTAGGACCTGAAAAAAAATCACTTTACTGTATAGAACTGGATTAATGAATATGCTCATTTACTGTTAGATTCTAACTGTTCAATGAACTTCCAGTCAATTAACTTAAACAGTCTCCTACACTGTACCACACCAGGATTTGATTTGTATACCATCTGTTGTAATATACTTGATTTCACTTGATTGTCCATAAGATATACTACTTCCAAATGCCTCATGGTGTTGTCCATGCCAGATTTTCCCCTTCACTCCTCTGAAATCATTTATCCTAAAGTAATATTCCTTAGCATCTATTTATAACTAACATTTATGTAGTCTTAGGGAGTTGTTGACAGCAATAAATTGAAATAAAAAAAAGAAATGTGTGATTTCTTCTTTCTCGGGCATATCAATGATTTTTCCACAGGAATATTGGGCAGCCACACGCCTGGAAAATTTAACAACTGAAAAACTATTAGTTGAACACTTTTTTTCCTCCCATGACTCTTTCCTTTTCTTGTTATTTGTATTTTTTCCTTTACATTTGGAGTTTCACCCCCCAGGAAGGTGAAACTGAAAGTTGTTTCACATCTAAGCATTTTGTTTTCCTTTTACAATGCTAGAGACCCTGAGTTAGAAACACCTTTCATTTCTCCTCAAGGTTAGGTTCTGGTATAAATTGTTCTGTTTGTACTGTAGAGTAACAATAAGAAAAACCTGGGGGTGGAAAGAGAACCAAGGTCCAGAGAGAAACAGCAAGTCCTTGTTTAAAAGCCTGGCTGTGACTTCAGGATACATCTGCCTACCAACTATCTCTCAGAGTTAATCCCTAGTACCAGCTGCAATCAAAGACAAGTATTCCCAATTCCTTATTGCACTTAGGCTATGCTACATCAGGAATTTCTTCTTTCCTGGGAATCTGCCCTGGCCTAAGATCTAGTAGGCTGATATGATTTGACTGGGGAGAGGGGTGTCTTGTGATTCCAAATATATTTCCTTCATCTAGGTTCTTCTTTTTTTTTCTTTTTCCTCTGGTACCAGGGATTGAACACAGGACCCTGCTCTTGCCAGGCAAGCACTTACTCTACTGAGCTATCTCCCTGGTCCCAACTAGGTTCTTCATTGAAGTAATTTTTTAGTTTCTTTGTTTGTTTGTTTCTGAGACAGAGTCTCACTCTGTAGTGCAGGCTGTCCTTGAGCTCTCTATAATCTTCCTGCCTCAACCTCCCGAAAGCTGTGATTACAGGCATGTGCACAATGCGTGGCCATTGGACTAAATTTCTTTACTGACTTCTCCTTGAAATATTCACACGTACTAAAGTAATTTAATATAATCATTCAGAATTATTTTCTCTGCAATACTAGAGAATGAACTCAATGTCTTTGGACTGAGTCTATCCTTTTTTAATTTTATTGGAGACAGGGTCTCACTAATTTGCTCAAGTTTGGCTTGAATTTGTAGTCCTCCTGCCTTAGGAGAAGGCTGGATTACAGGTGTACACCACTACCACACCCAGCTTTCACTATGCTATTACTTAGGCAGAAAATAGAACTCTGTGTGTGTGTGTGTGTGTGTGTGTGTGTGTGTGTGTGTGTTGGAGGAAGAGAGTATGGACAGAATGGATGGAAAAGGGATGGAAAAAGAACTCAAAATACTACTTCACAAATTGTTTAGAGACTGGGCGTGGTAGTGTGCACCTGTAATCCCAGCACTTAGGAGGCTGTAAACAGGTGGATCACTATGAGTCCCATCCAGTAGTGAGACCCTGAACACCCTGTAGACCCTTCCCTAAAAT
>NDGM011197236.1:0-10566 GCA_002564305.1 Octomys mimax
GTGCCAACGCGCTGCTGCAGCACAACCGCCGGGGGCGTGCTGTCTCCGCCGCACAAGAAGTGCGTCACGGACGCTCCTATTGTATGCCGGGAATTGTAGTTCTACGGCTCGCTCCTGCTCTCGCCGCGCGCAGGAAGTGCGTCATTATCACGCCAGATGCTTGCCGGGATTTGTAGTTCTGGGGTTTGTAGTTCTGCAGCCGCGGTTGCCTTCTGCGACTCTCAGCACCCGGGGTCATGGAGCGCTGGCGGGTCCTCACTGGCGTGCTCTCTAGGGCCAAGGATATCCTGGCTCTCAGCGAGGGCAGAAGAGAGGATGTGACACAGCGCGGCCAGGGCCCTATATTGTTTGCATGTTTATACTGAATACATATTTGGGGTTAAGTAAAACATATTCTTAAAATTCATCTTCATTGGGGCCAGGGAGGTGGCACAGTAGAATAAGTGCTTGCCTGGCAAATGCAAGGGCCTGAGTTCACTCCCCGGTTCCACTAAAAAAAATTCATCTTCGTCAAAGATGCCGTTCAGCGGTAGAATCTTTGCCAGCTTAAGGCCCTGGGTTCAATCTCGCACAGAACAAGTAGTTCCGCCCATCCCTAATCCCCTTTTAGAACATGGCCACTAGGAAATTTGAGTTCTACACATGGCCCGTATTTTGTTTCCTTTAGACCGCACAGCCTTCGAGCAGAGATTTTCCAAGTGAGGCTTAGAGCAGCCTGCCCTGGGAGCTTGTTAGAACACGATTCCTCACCTTGCCCAGCCTGGCGCCTGCACCACAGGCTGGAGCCGCGGTCGCAGGCCTCGTCCGTGGCTCCTCTCAGGGGCAACCTGGCTGTGGCCCTTCTGTGGGCAAGACTGCCCGTGTGCATAGAACCCTGCTAGGGCAGCCCAGCAAGCAACCCGGGCTTTGTGTCCTGGGGGCCGGGGCGCCCCGCCCCTCTTATCCCAGACCGACCCTTAGCTGCCCCTCATGTCTCGCCCACCTGCCGTGCAGTGCTGACAGCGAGCCCTGTCTCTCTCCCAGACAAGACCCCGCTGCAGTGGGCCGCACTGGCATCTTTGTCCTGAATGAAGTCTTTCTGACTGTGCTTTATTTGGTGCCTGTCTTCCGTAACAGCTGGCTAAGATGAAGCGCCGTGAGGCTGGGCCAGGCCAGGCCCCTGTCTGGCTGCACATCAGCTTCGTGCACTGGAAACCTTACGGAGCAAAGACGAGACAGCGGCTGCACATCCCTGCTGGGTGGTGACCTCTCAGCACCCCAAGGGGAGCTGGAGACCCTGGCAGAGCAGAGGCAAGGGGCAGCCTGCCACTCTGTGGAACAGAAGTGGGCCCTGGGAGGTGTCATCAGGGGGTTTGGGGGGACCCAACACACCCTGGGAGAATGCAGATACATTTGCCAGCGGGGAGCGGGGAGTGGGGAAGGGAACTGACCTGGCCAGGGTAGGGACACGAAGACTGAGAAGAGTAGCGGCCTGGCCAGAAGCTGTGCACCCTCCAGGGAGCAGCTTGGAGGTCTGGCCCAGGATAGGGAAGAAGAGACAGATTTGAGGCCATAGGCGGTGGGGCCCCAGGACTGGCAGAGCCTGTGCCTGAGCTCTCACTGTAGCTGGAGACAGGAGGAAGAGGAAGAGGAGGAGGAGGAGGAGAAAGAGGAGGAGAGGGCGGAGGGGAAGAGGAGGAGGGGAAGAGGACAAGGGGAGGGGGAGGAGAAGGAGGGGAGGAGGAGGAGGAAGAGGAGGAGAAAGAAGAGGAGGGGAGGAGGAGTAAGAAGAGGGGAGGAGGAGGGGGAAGAAGAGGAGGGGGAGGAGGGGAAGAGGGAGAGGAGGAGGAGGAAGAGGAGGGGAGGAGGAGGAAGAGGAAGAGGAAAAGCTGCCCCAGTGGGAAGCTTAGCTTTGGACCGGGGCCCAAAGGGACAGGTGCCCCTTTGGCAGGAACACCCAGGGGAGATGGCCGAGGGGCTGCTGAACTTCAGGGCTACCATTTGGGAGCCAGGCCTGGGCAGGGGGCAGTGCCAGCTGTCAGCAGGGCAGCACAGCTATAGCAGCACCCAGTCCTTCCTGTAGGAATCTGAGCAAGAAGGTTCTAAATGCACCCAAACATGGAATGCGGAGACTTTGGGGAAAAAGGTGGCCTATCCCCAGACTCTGCAGGACCCAGAGGATCTGGGTGGGGAAGGGGCCAGCCCGCAGCACGGGCACAGGGCTCCAGAAGGCCACAGGAGCAGGCGGCAGCAGTATTGGAACACTGCACCCAACCCCTCTCCAAGGCCTGGCAACACCCACCCCATGCTGGAAGGGACATCTCCTCACCCGCAGCTTGGGCTCCTGCCCATTCCAGCTTCTGTTGGTCCGGCCAGGCACTGAGATCCCCAGCTCTGGCACAGGGCCTAGAGAGAGTGAGCTGCCCCAGCTGCCCCGAGCGGTGGCACCCAGGACGGGGCCACGCTTCTGGCGACCACCACCCCTGCCCTGGCTGGCACCAACCCCCAGGCCCCATGTAGTGTCCAAGTCAAGCCCAGGCTTGGCAGGGCTGGGCAGGCTGGTCACCAGCAAAGGGACCCCAAGTCCGGGCCCAACGCCCACACCTACCTCAGAGACCCCCACTGTGCTGGAAATGATTAGGGAAGTAAAGGCTTGGTGGGGCACACCTGTAACCCCAGCACTTGGGAGGCTGAGGAGGATCGTTGCAAGTTCAACACCAGCCAGAGCTCCGAAGTGAACTCGAGGCCAGCCTAAACTGCATAGTGAGACCCTATCTCAGAAGACAAAATAAAAGAAAGAGAAGACTTCTGAGAATGATCGTGCACACTATAATCCCAGCACTTCAGAGGCTGCGGCAAGAGGATCAAGAATTTGAGGCCAGCCTGGTCTACACAGTCCTTGTTCAACCTTAAAGCCTAAAAGAAAAAAAAAAGTTGGGGAGGTGGCAGTGCCTCAAGAAAGCCACTAGAGGGCGCAGGAGAGTTGTCCTGCCTGAAAGGGGGCCGGTGGGGGGCGCGAGGGTGCGTGCATGTGTGTGTGCATGCGTGTGTGTGCGTGCGTGTGTCTATATATGTGTGTCGCACACGCATATGCATGAGTGCATTTGGGTGGGGGTGCTTCTATGCTTGGGCCAGTGTACCCTGGTACCCATGCTGGTGGTGGGTCAGTGTATGAATGGGTGCACATGCCCTGCCCCTGCGGGTGACAGGACCTTGGGGGCCTGGCATCCCCACATCCCATCCTCAAACTTGCAGGACCCAGAGGAACTGGCTGGGGAAGGTGCCAGCCTGCAGCATGGGCGTAGGGCTCCGGGAGGGCCACAAGAGCGGGCAGCAGTGGCATCGGGACAGAGGTCAGGTGGGTGCTGAGCCCCTAGGCCCTGAGCCCCTCTACCAAGCTGGGACACGCAGTGTGAGTGCAGCTCGGGGCCCACTCTCTGCAGAGGAGCGCCAAGGCCTAAAGAGAGACACCTGTGGCTGGACACTTGTCCTGCTCTCCCCAGAGCCAGTGCCCCACACTGTGGCTCCTGGAGGCCCCATGCTGCCCATGTCCCGTCAGCCCCCACCAGACCCCACCCTGCATGGGAGCTGAGCCTTGTGACAATGGTGACAGGGATGACAAAGGCCACAACCCAGAGAGTGGTTCCCTCTCTCACATAGGCCTTATCTGCCTTGGACGGCCCATAGGGCGAGGTCCCTGGCAGCGATCAGGGATGGTCCCTGTGGGACTCCGAGGAGACCTGCTGGGCCTCCTGTCCACCTCAGTGGCTCCTGCTGTACTGTACTAGTCTTGGTCATGGCCCGTCCCTGTCTCCCTGTCCTCTGCTCTGGTGACCCCAGCCGCCCTAACGCCAGAGGGACCTCACATGGAGACCTAGCTAAACCTTCTCCAAAGACCCCATCTCCACAAGAGGCCAGGTGGCAGGAGTGCACAAGAACAGGGGCCCCCCAGGTCCCCACTCACCAAGAGGTCGGGCACTCACCGCTGCAGTGCTGCACCCCTGGCCACCCACCCCTGGGTAGCCTCCTGCTGGGTGCAGCCCAGCCTCTTGGGTGCCCTGGCAGCAGCTCGGAGGCCCCAAGAGTAGGGCTGGGCACTGGGCTAGGAAGGGCCGCACCCCACCCGAGGCGGCAGCATCAGGAGCCCAAGGAATGTGAGTGATCCCAAGGTTAATTAATTATTACATTAAAAATGCACCCGTTCAGGGGCCCCGCAAACAGGAAAGTATTAATCACCCGTTTCCTCAGACTGACAGGCGCATTTCCCTAAATTCCTCTGCTGCTGACTTAACCAAATGGTAATCTCCCGTGAAGTCACAGCTCATGAATATTCTGGCATCCCAATCTGCTTTCTAAAAGGACAGACTTATTATTTCATTTTTAAGTTTGCTGTCATGAATAATAATTTTCCAGCTTACAAGATAATGAAATGGCAGCGATCATCCTGGTCAGTGGGGAGCTGGGCATCTGACCACACAGCTCACCAGTCCCCACCACACTGGGGACAGGGACAAGAGTTCCTGCGGCTGGTGCTGACAAGCAGCTGCCTTACAGGGGAGCGGCTGACTGGGGGGTTGGTGGGGTCTGAGCCATCCCCCTCCTCCCTCCACCTCTGCAGCCGACCACGCAACAGGCCAGGAGAGGTCTACTGGTTAGCTTGCTCCGGCGGGGACACTCACTGGATGCCCACAGCTTACAGCAGGTGGGGAGCTCCCGGCTCATGGGTTGGAGGGTGCAGTCCATGGAAGGCCGGTTCCAAGGCAGGAATGTAGTGACAAATAGCATGGAAGGCAAAAATACTTGGCTTGTGGATGCTAGGAAACAGCAGGGCCTGTGCTAAGGAGAAGTGGTCAGGGACCAGGCAAGGACCCGGGGCCACGCCGTGACCCACCCTGACACAGGGTGCCCTTTCCTAATCTCCCAGGCAGCCCTTACTCCAGTCAAGCCGGCGCAGTACGGGCTTCTGTTTTGCCATCTGTGACTGGAGGACAGGACAAGTAGTTTGGCCCCAAAGTCAGACACGTTGACCAACTCCTGCTGCTGCTGTTGGCTCGCTGTGTGATCTTAGACCAAATACTCAGCTTCTCTGTAAGCCAGGCGCAGCCAACCAGGTTGGCTCAGGACCAGCCGGTGCCAGGGATGGGTTTCCTGTGCCCTCGCTGTTGCTCCAGGTCTGGGAGGACCAGGACAGGTTCCTGGCCTGCTCTCAGCTGCTTTACTGTGACGTGGCACCCAGGGCTGGACAGAAGGAAGCAGCTCTGGTGGCTTCTTGGGCGTGCCTTCCCAGCAGTGTTTCCATCACTTACGGCAATTACAGCCACATCCAAATGTCTCATAAGCCACAGCAATGCACAGAGCACACATTTAAGTGGAAGCAGGATTTCACAATGCCCTGGTTGTTCAAGGGAAGCAGGGAACACTTCCTTCTGAGACAGCGTAAGGCCAAGGAGGGCCACCCTCAAGCCCTGTTCCTCCTCAGGACCCAACACCATCTCCATCATGGCCTCCTGTCCCCAGCCTGTCTGGCTAGCCCCTTCTGACATCCCGAAGCCTCTGGGCTAGGCCAGCAGCCACCCTGGGCGCCAGCACCCCTGTCTCAGTTCCCAGCACCCCTGCCCCCTCCTTGCCCCGAGGCTGCCCTCACCTAGGGCCCTCAACACCACCCTGGGGTGGGTCCCTGGATGGGCGCTGGAGTCCTTGGGCCTCCACCTGCCAGGCCTCAGCTGCCCAAGCCAGGTTCATGTCATGACAGGGCAGCAGGGCAACTGCACACCCACTAGGCTCAGACAACTGCAACCCTGGGGAGCCTGCAGCCCTGTGGGTCCACTGGGGTTGAACCCCGGGCCTCACACACTGTGCTGCACGCCCAGCTCTTTTTATTTTGAGACAGGGTCTCCCTAAGTCACCAAGTTGCCCAGCTGAACTCAGATTTGCAATCCTCCTGCCTCAGCCTCCCACATGCTGGGCCCACACATGTGCACCACCATGCCCATTTCATGCTTTTATTTTCGAGGGTCCTGCTCCACCTCCCATTCCAGGGCCGCAATGCAGGGGTGGGAAGAAAGTCATGGCTTTGCTCCTGTGGGCATCCAGCACTCCACCCCATGAGGCCTAGGGACCCAGTGCGGGTACACCTCAGGGGTCCCCACAGGTTAGCAGCTTTGTGCTCTGTGGGTACCAAAACCTGGGGGGAAGCCTGGTGTCGGGGACTGTGTCCGAGGGAGTCTCAATGGCGGCGTCTTTGGCCTTCTCTGATGGCCAGGTGCTTGGAGCTATGTGCAGGGGATACCAGCGCACCACAGAGGCTGCGGGAGGGCAGGCCTGCCCTGTCCATCACAGTTCCTGCCCGCTGAATGCCACAGGGCCTCGCACTCTGTGACAGGATGATGACAAGCCCCTCCTGAGTCCACACCCTGGAGACAAGCTGGCCCTGGGAGACCTCAGGCCATGCACACTCAGAGCTGGTATAGGGCTCACCACTCTCCTCCCCCCATGCCTGCCTGCCTGGTCCTTCCTGCCCAGCCCAGCAGGGTGGTCCTGGGCCCAGAGGTCCTGGAGCACATGGAAAATCCCAGGGGGCTAGCATGGGCAGCAGCCTTCTCTGGGCCCCCAGGGCCCAGAGCAGGCTGCCCAGACCTCCCCAGCTGCATCAGGGCCTGCCTCCTCTGCTGTGGGTCCCTCCCTTGCGTGGCCTGGAGACCACGCCTCCCCAGGGCGTCCCACCCAATGCAGGGACGGGGGAGCCCAACAGCCCAGGGCCTCGCTCTGACTCTGTGGTGCCCCTCTCCAAGGTGCTGAATGTCTGGCGTGGCCACCTTCGCAGCCGAGGGCTCTTCGGATGGCAGGCTGCAGCAGAGTCTGCGATGCTCACTAGCAAGCATCCCATTTTGAAAACAGGTACTGACATCTGCATAGTGCTGCACTCGCCCTCACCTGCCGCTTCGCACTCTCATTCGACAGCGCGGCCTCCGCGCGGCCTCCACCCGGCCTCAGCGCCTGACTCCCACATCTGCTTCCTGCGCCTGTGGCTTGGTGGGTCTGGGCCCTCACAGAAGCAGGATCACGTGGCACTTGTCCCCCTGTGGTGGGGGATGCCTCTTGGGTGATGTCGCTGGCCCACACTGCAGCAGGCGTCAGACCTCTTCCTGCTTGGGGTGGGACATCCACAGTGCAGACGGACCGCAGACAGCTCACCCTCACCGTGGCTCCCACTGTGGACATGAGGAACAAGTGTCCCATATTGTCCCTGCTTTTTTGAAAAGATTCATTTATTTATTTGGTACAGGGTCTCACTATGCAGCTCAGACTTGAAGTAATACTCGTGTCTCAGCTTCCCCAGTGCTGGGATTACAGGTGGGTATCACCATGCCCAGTTTTGGTGCCAGCTCGGTGCACCCAGGGCAGGACCAGCACAACGTGAGGTACTGGGGATCGAACCTGAGTCCTTGCGCTGGTCAGGCAGGCACTTAGATCACTCACTATCTCTCTGGCCCTGGCCCTGCTTTTTTTTGGTACAGACCCAGAGGGGGAACTTCGGATTGCTGGGTAGTTCTGTTTGCTATGTGGAGAATCCCTACTCCCGCGTCTACACCGGCGCCCACATCCACGGTACCTCTCCCACTGCTGTGCACGCTGTGTTGCTTTCTGGGGCTTGGGAAAGCAGTTGCCCTCGCTGGTTTGTCCTCCTAATTCTTTTTTGGTGCTGGAAACCGAAGTCAGGACCGTGCCCGTGCGTGGCAGGTGCCGTGTCCGCTGAGCTGTCTGCCGGCTGCGTGCCTCATTCTTGGCTGGGTTTCTGTTGGTTCTGCTTTCTTTTCAGCAGGGAGTTGCTACAGGCAGTGGGGGTGTGGCTCAGAGGACAGTTTGGGAACCAAACAGGTGTGAGCCCTGGACCGTGGCCAGGAGGGACACGGAGAAGGGGCAGTATTGTGGCCACTCCCTGTGTCAGTCCTGGAGCAGGGCTGCGTGCTGGCGGCCTCAGACAGGGAGACCTTCGCAGGTGACCTTCCCCCCACATAAGGGGCCACGGTGGCCCAGCCCCCCAGCAACACCTCTTTCCCAGTTCCTGGTCGGATCAGTGAGGCCACAGCAGTGACCCCGGCTTTGGAATGGCGTCTGCAGATGCCCGGGAGCTGGGGCCGCAGCCGAGGCAGGAAGAGCCAGCCCTGTTTCTGGGAACCCAGGCGGCTAAGGGACTTCCTCACTGAATATTTCATGATTTACATTAATGGCTTTCTGGTGCTTTTCATAACAAAACCATCCACATTACGACAGGTTAAAATGTGGCTGCTCTGGGGCTCCAGGGCGCCTCGCCCCTTCCTGCCCGTCTCTTCCCCAGGTGCCTGTCGGGGGCGCTGCGGCAGACCCGACCCTAGCTGACAGCCCCGTGGGCCCAGAGGCCAGGGCCACGGGAACCCAAGTCACACCACTCCTGGGAGCAGGCAGCCTCCCCAGAAGGAGTGTGGCTATTCCAATTAACCAAAGCCCGGATTAAATGCTGATGGCTGGCACTCTGAGCAACGAATTTAAAGATAACAATATAATGTGCTAACCATTGTTGCCCCCATTAGCTTGTTTTGAAATAATTTTTTTTCTCTTTAAAATAAACAAACACGGCCAGGAATATAGCTCAGCAGCGCAGGCACCTGGCTGGCAAGCGCCAAGTCCTGAGTTCATTCCCAGTAGCGGGTCTCCTCGGTTTCCAGCCCACACTTTCCTGCCTCAGGACACTGCGCTACTTTCCAGACGTCCCCTCTTGGCTGTGGTAGCGTCTTGGACTTCCCGCCTGCCATAACTTTCCAGTCAGGTTCTGAGAGCCCCAGATCAGCCTGCTTGCTGGCTTGCGAGAGTCCTGAGGCGACGCCCGGCTCTGTGCCCGGTGCCAGGGCACCCTCACGAGGTCCAGCACCTGACACACCGCCCGCCGCACACCCTCTCCCTGATGTCGGCCCCACCCACCCGCATGCCCTGGAGGTCACTGTGCATCCCTCGCGAGGGACAGGACCGCCCCCGTGCCCATGCTGCAAGGCCACTGTGTCACAGCAGTGTGGGCCCTGGGGCCAGAGCCAGGGTGATCGCATGGTGCTGCAGGATAGCAGGATGGCTCTGGCCATGCCGCGGGGAGCCCTCTGACACATCCCTATCTGTTTGCTTCCTGGAGTTTTCTAAACATCTAAGTTTTCAAATGGTGGTTAAGAGTGCTCTGCTCCCCCTGCCCACCCAGCCACCCTCCAAGCCCAGCTGCTCCTCACTGCCCGGTCCACACGGCCCTGGCCACACTGACCCTGCGCCCACCCCTCAAACACTGGGTGATCCTCTGTGGACCTGGGGGAGAGCTGGGGTTCTGTGAGGGGCTGGGGGTGCTCCCAAGAGGGTGCAGCCAGAACTTGGCCGGTCCTCCCTGCCCTGTCCGCGGCTGCTCCGGGGCTCTGTCCTCTCTTCCCTCAAGTTCAGCTATGGTCGCCCACACCCGCACTTGCATAGGTGGCAGTCACGAGACGCCTGCGCACTGCTGCCTTCCCTCCTTCCTGCCGGGCCTCTGTGTTGGGCTGTTTCCTGTTGTCTTGTCTTTTGTTTTACTCTTTAATTGATTCATCCTCTGGGTTTCTCATCTGAGAGAATCCAGGCCGTCCCCAAGCT
The DNA here is from genome assembly GCA_002564305.1 of Octomys mimax. Lineage (NCBI taxonomy): Eukaryota > Metazoa > Chordata > Mammalia > Rodentia > Octodontidae > Octomys > Octomys mimax. The sequence goes on from NDGM011197236.1 coordinate 9,619, forward strand.
CGTGTGCCTGATTCAGCTCATTTAACCCCACTTTCAAGCGGTATCCGATTCCCTGGGAGTGAGTTCAACTGATCCTTCTTTATGGCTGTGTAGTAGCCCCCGTTGTATAAACACCACGTTTGCCTGGTAAGGAACCCATAACAGTGAGCAAAGTGCCTTTCTGAGTGCTGCACATCGTTAGCACTGAGGAGCAGTGCTGGGAACCCCTGGTGCCTGGCTCTGACTCAGGGGTCCCATGGGGCCTGAGCCAGCTTGGCAGTGGGGGTCTGCAGTGAGATTACCCCTTTTTTTTTTTTTTTTTTTTTTGCAGTACCAGGAATCATACTCAGGACCTTGCACTTGCCAGGCAGGCACTTATTCCACTGAGCTATCTCCCGGCCCACTGACCCCTCCCCTATTATGCCCCCCTTTGTTTATTTTTCAGTACTGGGACCTTCACATTGAGTTACCTCCTCCATCTCTTTGAAAAAAGCTCTTCAAGGACCAGCAAGATAGCTCAATAGGGGTTTTGGGGAGACAGCTCAGCGGTTTGAGTACCTGCCTGGCAACCGCAAGGTCCTGAGTTCGATCCCTAGTAACAAAAAACAAACAACAAAAAAAGGACAAGCCCAGGGACTGGGGTTCAATCCCCAACGCCACATGCAGTGCCGGCTCCACTCCCAGGCGCACTGAGCCGGCCCCCGAGACTGGGTGTGGTGGCTCACGCCTGTAATCCCAGCCCTGGAGAGGCTGAAAACAGGATTGTTGCAAGTCTGAGCTGCTGCTAGTAAGACCCTGTACCAAATACATGAAAAAAAGCGAAGAAACGAAAGCAGGCTTTTCGTAAATCTCTAAATTGCACAGCCTGGGCTTAATCTTTTTTTTTTTTTTTTTTTTTTTTTGGTGCTGGTGATTGAACTCAGGACCCTGTGCTTGCCAGGCAAGCGCTTATTCTACTGAGCTATCTCC
>NDGM011197237.1:0-12163 GCA_002564305.1 Octomys mimax
GATCCTTCTTCACGTCGTCTGCCTACCTGCGGCGGAGCTAAGGCCCGAGGCCTCCAGCCTCAATAGTTATTGCCATATATTGTCAGAAGTTTTATTTCAAGAAAAACTGAGAATCCTCATTTTCATGAATCAAACATTATAAAATAATTATTTTTTTTTCTACCTATCCCATGAAGGAACAGTAGAATAATAAGATGGGTTTGAAAAGAAAAAACAAATAAGTCACTACATAGTCAGGAAACTTTTTGTCTTCTGATCTACTCTGTTGGAAAAAATTTTCTTATCCACACTGGTTGGAAATTAACCTCAGGTAAACTTGTAATAATGAGAAGGATTAAAAAAAAAAAAAAAAGAAGAGTGCTTGGCATTCAAACTCTTCCCTTAGGAAATTTCTTCAGCCCTAAGCAAGAACATAGGCCCTGGCTTAAACTGTGATGTTTGCCCTTCCTTCCGAGGAGACATTGTCTTTTCCTTTCTGTTTGCTTCCATGATGCCTATTTCTTATTTTTGATTGAACAGTTGTTCCAAGTATTATGAGGACCTTAACAAAACCTTCAAAACTTCCTGCTCTATCTCTCTCCTTTGTGCCAAGCTAGCTATTTCCTTAAAGGAGCTCTCCTATTTCCCTCCTCCATTAGGAGCCTGTAGGAGGATGCTGTTTCAAAAGAAAGAGAGAGAGAGAGAGAGAGAGAGAGAGGAGGGGAGGAGAGGAGAGGAGAGGAGAGGAGAGGAGAGGAGAGGAGAGAGAAATAGGGGAAAGGGTGGAGCAGTTCCCACTTCTCCTTAGTGCATTGACTCTAATGCTCTACCACTCAAGTGCTGAGCAGGAACTCAACCACCACTGCTCTTCTGACCCTGGCTCTTCAGTGGAAGTTCAGTTCAGTTCCTCTCAAGAGAGACCTAAGACTGCTATTGTCACAGATTCCACCAGTAATGGAGAATATGGGAATTAAATTAAGAAAGCGATGGGGGAGAGAGTGCACTTCATAACAGAATCTAACAGGAGAGGAAATTCATGGCCCCTCCTCCTCCACCTCTACCTATTAATTCAGCAGCTCAGAAACTGGTTATTTTATTCAGCCTCCCAAGAAATCATGGTATAATAGTGACCCTCAATCATTAAAAGATTTGCTAGAAAGAAAAAATGAAAACATGTGTTTCATAAAACCATAGAGTTTAAGAGGTCTTTGGAAAATAACCTCTCAGTAGGAAAGGATACTTGAAGTGAGTGAGCTATGAAAGGACTACCAGGAAAAAACCATTAAACACTAAGTCACCAATCAATTATTCCCAGTTTTGCTCTGTAACAGCTTCGTACTAAAAGATCTACGTGCATACAGATAGGCCTGAAAATCAATTATCTTTAACAGATTTGATATTAGATCAAGGTTTGCTTACACCGTGCAGAGGACCGGGACACAAGAGTACATACTGGAATCATTTGCAGAGCCTAGAAAGAATATTACTCCCAGGAGCACATACCTACAAATTCAGATTTGACTGTCTGTGTGGATAGCCTTGGAAATAAGACCTGGGAAATATTCATGGTGCATTTCATGGGTAGTTGGAGCTAAAAACGAGTGTGTGGCACAGTTAAATTTCTTGGTAGCTTGTGCTTTTCAACAACTATTTTGTCTGGTTTGCAAACCAGACAAAGATATGTGGCACATCTCAAATCTTTTGAATTTAAAAATGGTGTGCACTTGTTAAACATGAGAAAATAAACATAACGTCCTGCCTTTGATTTCCCCAAATTCTCACACAAATGAGAATACAATGTGAATTTTTCAAAAGAAATATTATATATTTCTTTTGAAATATATTACAGGGAAAAATAGAAATGTGAAACAGATGGATAGTGGTAACCTATTTAGACGACCAGAGAAAGATGAAACTCAAGATAGAAAGACAAAGAACCACCTGCTGTGCATTGGGTAATGTGCAAGAAATGTGCAAGAATTTCTGAACCACAGATCTCTATAAATGGGGGAGGTGAAGAAAGCTAAAAGGAAAAAAAAAAAAAAAAAAAAACCACTGGAGAATAATTTGAAAGTCCTTTTATTGCTCCGTTGGTCTCCTGCCTCCGTCTCCTACCACCTAATTCAGAAGAACAATGGTGCTTTTCCAACTGAAATTATGTTGTTTAGATCCAACAGTATGGGCTTTGATCTTGGAGGAAGCAAGGGAGATTAAATTAGAATTTGAATAAATTTTGGAGATTAAATTCACCACTGGGTAGGAAAACTGGTGCATAATGTTAAGGAGCACAGTCTCTTCCTTCATTTGGAATCACATTCAGCCTATTTTCCATTGAAAAATCTCTGATAGCTTCAGTATGTTAGTTTTCTTCTTTGTGCCTCAAATGTCATCTGAAACATGGGTGTATTAGACTCCTTTCCTATTGCTTTCAAAAGACAAAAAACGAACAAACAGAAACAAGGCTAGCAACTTAGAAAAGGAAGGACTCATTTGACTCCTAGTTTCATGAAGTGGTGCAAGGTCCTGATGGAATAAAAGCTGTTCAAGCCATGGCAGACAGGGAGCAGAGAAGGAGGCGAAATCAAAGAGAGACAGTCTCTGCAAGGACACATCCTAAGGGATTCACCTCCTCCAACCAGGATCTCCCTGACCGCACCTGCAGCTCTGAATTCAATGGGTGAGTCCACTGCTGAGCACCATGCCCCATTCTCTGACCACGTGAGACCATGGCACTATTTTAGATCTGTACCATGGCAGTGGGTATAAGTATGGTTATTGGATTGATGCAAACATTAGTGTGTGTGTGTGTGTGTGTGTGTGTGTGTGTGTGTCTTAGGAAAGGCTCTACAAGGTTTTCAGGGTTTTAGTACTAGATCCAACTCGTAGTGATCCGCCTGTTTACAGTCTCCCAAGAACTGGGATTACAGGCGCGTGCCACTACGCCCAGTTTCAATTGCCCTCTCAGTGTGCCTCGGGGGAGGGCCGGCATAACAGGCCCTCGGATCAAACACCCCGCCCCTTCGGCTGCTTGCAGGTGCTTTAATCCGCTGAGCTATTTGGCCTGCCTCTAATGCAAAGATTTAAAAATTGAGTAGGTGAATATATGTGAAGCATGTATACAGTACATGATAAAAACTTGCACTATATATTTGTCATATAAAATATATATCATATTATAATTTAATGTGTATTTATAATTTATATTCACATATTATCTAATAATATATAATAATCAGTTTATATATTAAATATAGTATTGTTTATAATACATAATTATAAATTATATATTAACACACATATATGATAGTTTCACGGAGTCTGGAGCTCTGAATGAAATTCCCCAATTGAGCCAATCAAGAGTGAAATCCTCCAGGAACCTGAACTCAACAACTCCTGGGGCAGCCTTACAGGTGTCAGAGGCGTCCCTCTTAATGTATGCAACAGCCAAATATCAATAGATGTTAGAGAGAATTTTCTATGAGAATGATTGGAAAACAAAATACATTTCTAAGGTAAGTTTAGAGGAAGTGAAAAACTTTGTAATAAAAAGCACAAAAGTACGATAGAACACTTCTTTTTTCTTTGTAAAAGAGAAATACTACAATGTTCGTGAGAAAGAACATTACACTATGAAAAGTGATATTTAGAGAACATAATCGGTCCTTGGAAATTTAAAAATATAGTAAAACAATTTAAACATCAATACAAGGATAGCAAAAATAATATTGTGGCAATATCTGAGCAAATACAAGAAAGGATAAATGGGTTATAACTACAAAGAAAAATAATAAAAAGCATGTAGGAAAGTGTCAAAAATAGCAGTTTAATAAAAGTGGCAAGATTAAGTGAAATGTACTGATTTTCATTTACAAAAGTTTAGTATGGCCTGTGTGTAATGAATGAATGCCCATCTATAGAAAGAGACATTATCATGGTGTTCAGGGTTTTGAAGTATTTAAAAGATGTTTCCAGGGAGGTAATTAACACAAATGCACATTTACTAGAATATAATCATGCGCCACATAGAAGATTGTGGTCAAAGAAGAGCTTTATGTTCACTGTCAGCCCCGTAAGTCTGTATCACCCGGTGACACTGTAAGCCTCTTAGTTTGTGTAACCGCATTCTGACATTGGCCGAATGATAACACCTTCAAATAATACATTTCTCAGAATATATTCCATCATTAAACAATGTCTATATATTTTTATAAAATTATATTACTTTCATTTAAACTGTGCACCAAATCTTTTGAAATTATGTTTCTAAATATGCATTAGTCTATCCCCAAACTTTCTTTTCTTTCCCATTGATCTATTTGTCCATCATCACAAAGTAAGCACAACTATACAAACACACATATGGGATAATTCCTGAATTATTATCATATGACCTGTTATTTCAAGAGCTTCTCATTTATAAAGCATTATACTATTTTCAGACCTCTGTTCTTACATGTAAAATGTTGAAACAACTCTTCAAAGTGCTACAAATAACTTTGTTAGTATTTATATTGGAATATATTTAATACATCCAAAGATGTACACCATTTCAATAAAGATGTGTATAAGTTTTAAAGTATTTTCTGTGATCCTGTTTACTCTAGATATATAATAAAATATTATTTCTCATGTCTAGTGACAAAATTAGATGCTCCTATTTTTTGTTTATGCTTATTAATGCCTTATAAAGTCATAATTATTTGAGAGATTTTTTTCCATGAAAATGATAGTGCAAGAGAAGTATTTGAGAAGGTGGGGAGACAGCTTAGTGTTATAAGTGCCTGCCTGGCAAGCACAAGGTCCTGGGTTTGATCCTTGGTAAGAAAATAAAATAAAATAAAAAGCAAAAAGAAGTATTTGAGAATCATTGTGTTCCGGGAATAAAGACCAATGTAGATGTGGCTCCTGAAAAATTTTCAGGGTTATAGTGGAACAGCAGAAACAAGGGAACATTTGAAGTATGTCAAATCCTGATGGATCAACTATTACTGAAAGGCCAATGTATATCATGGTAAAAAAATCGCCTTGTGCTAAAAGAAGCCAGTCCATAGGTCCACAGATAATTGGAAGAGAAAATAGCTGTTTAGAAAGGGCTTAAGATACTTAGGTATTCTAACCTGAATGTTGGCACATACCTGAGAGACAGAGGCAGAGACTCTTAATACATACAAAGTTCAAGCCCAGCCAGGGAGAGTGAGCCACTTAGCAAGAACCTGTCTCAGGAAATAAAATAAATAAGTAAATAACTAAATAGAAATCAAAGGCCCTGGGTTCAATCATGAACACACAAAAACAAGCACAGCAAAACAGATTTTTTCATTTCACATAAATCTGGAGGAGGAGGAGGAGGAGGAGGAGGAGGAGGAGGAGAGAAGGAAGGAGGGAAGGAGGGAGAGAAGAGAGGGGTTAAGGGGGAGAGAGAGAGCAGACAAAATAGTGATAATAAAATGTATCATTCTGGCCACTTTAGGGAACAAAATGTTTGTAAACGATATTTGAATTCTTATCTGTGACCCCCAATAAGCCACATCACACGCTGTCCTATTAAATATCTAAATGTATCTTGCTAGAGTCATCATGATTGCTCCTTTTCCTTCTTACCTACAATGCTCGAAAGTGGATGACAGAAGACAAGCAGCTGTTGCTCTTAATGAGCAAATGTATCATGCGACAGTAACTCATATAGTCAGACTGTATAGAGGGCTGTGGTTATGCCTTCATTTCACTCTTCTAGAAGTGAAGATGTCCACAAGAAAGTATTTGAAAAGATAGTCATAGGATGCTGAGTGACTCAGATTACTTTTTCAGTTCATAAACCTGCTGTGTTAGTTACCTGTTGCTGCAAAAGTGCTATGTGCATGTTCTCCAGAGTGTCTGAGCCTGCAACAAATCATGCTGGCTTCCAGGACACTTTTATTTCTCGTCTGGTTCATTTGAACATGGCTTCAAGTCTACTCCACAGGTCTCCATGTAGTTTTCTTGACTCATTACTACTGAAGGTACGTTTATATTGAAGATCACAAAAGCAAACAAGAACTAATCAGACATAAATTCTTTTTTTTTTTGTATATTAGGGAAGGGTCTACAGGGTGTTCAGAGTCTCACTGCTAGATTGGACTCATAGTGATCCGCCTGTTTGTGTAGCCTCCCAAGAGCTGGGATTACAGGTGTACACCACCATGCCCAGTCTCAATCGCCATCTCAGCGCCCCCGGGGGGGTGGGGAACATGGCAGGTCCAGGGACCAAACTCCCAGCCCCTGTGCCTGCTTGAAGGTGCTTTAATCTGCTGAGCTATTTGGCCAGCCCTCTCAGACATAAATTCTTGTCATATTTTATATTGTATCCACTTAAATCTGTCTCTTGGAAAAAATACATCATGGGAATCAACCATGACAGTACATACTCTTGATCTCCAGACTCTGGAAGCTGAGGCAGGAAAATTGCACATTTCCCTGAGCAACTTCAAACCTTAATAACATTGTCTCAAAATTTATATATTCTTCATAATGCTTAGTGCAAAAGCAGTCGCCGAAAAGGAAAGTAGACACAGGAAATGAGTAAAAATGCCGAAAATTATCTAATACTATTATACCCAATAATTTTTGAAAACATTCAATTCCCTGCAAGAACTGGTACACAACACTCTTTAATCACATTCAAATAAAGGTAAAAATTCAGTAGTATTTGAGTACAGAAGGAAAAAAAAGCCAGTAGCAGGCCTTCATTAGTCTTGCAGGATTCATGCCAGTATCAAGCAGAAATTTTCTATTTTATAATTTTATAGTTGTCCATACCATGATACAATACTACAGTCTATAAAATACATCTGGAAATCAGGAGAGCTTCAAGTGTAGAATTCAGGAAGTGCAAAGAACAGCATTTTCAGGAGAAAAAAAATAATGAAAATAATCTGCCCATGTGCCATGAGGAGAGTCCATATGTCCTGAAATACTACCCCTGACAATAACATGCACCATCAACTTTTTTACAGCCTATTCAGTAATGCTTAGAAGAGAAAAACCAGACTAAAATAAGTATTTTGGTAGGAATGGAGGAAAATGTTATAGCATTACTTCATTAATTTTCAGGTATTCATTTTATTTCATTCAAAATGAGGTGATTGATGAAGCATGTTTTTCAAATTTAACTCTAGTAACTCATAAGTAGCTAATAACAATCTGACAGAGTTAAAACTTACTCTATGTCTTCATGACAGAAATCATTATCTAATTAATTAATTTTCCAGCTTAAATCTTGTTTTGGTGAAAAATAAAATTAAAGTCATTATATCAAATGTATAAATGCTCAGTGTTTGGTTTTCTAGATTTGTACTAAAAATATCATCCCTAAATTGACTTTATGATTTGTAAAGCTTGGTTCTTTCAAATTTTAACCATCTTCCCCCTTTGATATCATCCAGTACTGGAGGAAAACGTATACAGCTTAGCTTTATGATTTGAAAATTGTAAAAAAAAAAAGTTAGAAATAAATGAAATAAAAATGAAAAGTGTTTGATAGTAATCTAATTGCTTGTCTTATAGAAATCCCATGAATTAGCTACATAGTTCAAACATTTTTGGCAGAAAACGTTTCTGTAATAAATATACTTAAGCACAAAGCATTATCTCACTGGTGAAGGTTAATATTGTCTTATAGTCATTATTTATATTATCACATCTAACATAGAGACTGTCATATAAGTGTGGCACAGAGTGCATGGATAAGGTAAAAAACATAGAGAAGTAATAGCTTGCTCCACAGAGTAGAGGTGCAGGAGAGAAACTGGAGAGGAGAAAGGAAACGTGGAGAGGATAAACTTCAGTGCACTGACCAATGGCAGAGATCGGCTAGGATTCTGTTTCCACCCTGGTATAAGGAAGTAATGGTAAGCTGAGTGTATTGTGGAGGTCTACTTCATTAGTCTACTTATTTGGATAAGGATTGACTATCATGGGGAATCCAATGGGAGGAGGTAAAGTATGCTGTAAGCTAGGGGAATAATCTAGGCTGAAAAGAGATGTGATTTTTTTCACAGATATAGCAGTATCCATAGCAGATTAGGATTAGGTTCTGAATATAGTAGGGAGAAAGCCAGAGCATTTACTAAAGACTGGAAATACTCTGTGAGAAAGAGAAGTGAAGATATCAGTGATGAGAAGACATAGTTTTTAACCTGAGGAATTCAAAGAGATGACTTACTGTTTACTGGGCTATAGCTCAAATTCGAAGACACTGGCATTGGAAAAATATTCTTATAGTTTTGGAAATATTGTATTTGAGATCTCTGTGAGATGTACAGTAAATATGTCAAGTAAGCCATTGACTATATGTAAATATAAGGAATAACAAAACTTTCAGAAAATACCCACATGTTAGTTACTAATAATTAAATTGCTTTTAGTTGGGACATATAAATCTTGTAATACATCACCTAGATTTGTCCTCCAAATGCCTATGTATAAATTCCATTATCAAACTTTTGAAAGAAGAAGCAACTGAGAATATGTTCTCATTCTGCCATCTGCCCATGAGCAGTTCAAATCCACCTTCTTACTTCACCCTTGTTTCATTTTTCATACCAATATATGATCTCCCCAGACTTACAAAGAATGGCTTGACAATTTTATTATCGACAAAACAGATTTTCTTAGCTTTGGTAAGAAACTGCTAAAATACTCAAAAATATAGAACTTTCTAAATTTATTTTTAATTTTCTTCAGCTAATAATTAAAAAAGATTAACTATTATCATCGTTTTGCCATATTGGACACTTTAAAATATGAATACCGGGGCCAGCAATATAGCTCAGCAGTTTAACCATTCCCTGATCCCGCATCACATGCCATGCCAGCCCCACCCCTAGCATGGGCTGAGCCAGACACACACACACACAGACAAACACAAATAAATAAATAAATATAAATAATTCATTTAGTGTTAATTAATATTAGACAAGTATTCTTTTACCAAAATAAAGTTGCACCTGTTCCTGGAAAGTGTCTTTTCACAAAATACTTTGCACAATTTTTGATAAGATAGCAATACTAGCAACCCGTGATATGGTTAGTAAAAGCATTAAATAAGAGAAGAGAAGCAGTGCAATTATAATATGCATTCTAGATGTATTTGGTTTTTATTAATTTTTTATATCAGCAAACAGTGTACTTTTAACCTCATCTGCACTTGTAACTCAGCTAGCTACCAGTGAGGATGGTCCTTTATAAGAAAAAAAATTGGAAGAAGAAAAAAAAATTTGCAAAGTTTGTATGACAGATCTTATTCATTGGGAATACCAAGTTAAACATGTGATTTAAAAATGCCAAAGGACCTTTTTCTTTCATCTTGAAGTATTTCAAAGAAAAACTTGTGGAAGATTCAACAGTGAAATCAAGACAGACTTAGCACTCTAAACTTTCTACAGAAATAGTAAGAGGAAGAAGATGTGGAAGACAGAGAAGGGGAGAGGATAAAGAGGATGTAAAAAGAGTTTCGATGTATGATGCACATGGACCAACTCCCCATAATGACTGTGATCATTATGCAACATAAACATCAATGGATAAAAATAAGGAAAAAAATAAATTGAGCTCAAGTGTAGAGATAGCCGTTGGAAGAGACTAACATGTGTGACAGGCCACTCCATTCACTCAAATCCACATAGAAAAGACTCTACAAAGAATTTTATTCTTTGTAATCCATAACTAAACTCTTGGGCTGACGAGATAGCTCAGCAGACTAAGCACCTGCCTAGTTAAGTGCAGGGACCGGTGTTTGATCCCTGGTACCACGTGCTATGCCAGTCATGCCCCTGGGGTATGTTAAGTCAGCCACCAAGACCAGGCATGGTGTTCCACACCTGTAATCCCAGGGCTAGGGATGCTGAAAACAGGAAGATCACACAAGTCCGAGCTACATAGTGAGACCTTGTCAAAACAAAACACAGACAAACTCTCAAACTTTCTATCAGAGAATGATTACTGTATTTATTAGTTCTACAGGGAACATGTTTATTAGATGCATATTTTTTACAACACAACTTGTGTAATGGTAGTGGTAGAAATAACACACTGTTTACTTACAAGAACTTACCAAACAACCAATAGTCTCAAAATACAAGAAATACCTGCTCTTTCACCAGAAAGATCATCTTATGAATTCCATTTAGGTCTCTTTTTTTACAAGGTTTTCTTCCATTGTCAGATAAACACAATATAGATATAGATAGATATAGATATAGATATAGATATAGATATTCTTTAGCAACCATAAGGTTTCTGAAGTTTTATTGGATGTCCCTACTAAAACAGAGAGTAAGAAGGGGCTAGTTAAAAAGCAAAAAGGGAACACTTTAAGAAAATATGCAATAATGGACAACCTCATCATATAGAGGAAAGAGAGGGAGAGATTTAAGTTTGTATGCCTATGAAATAAAAGTCTATACTTTTGCAAGGGATTTCAACATTTATAACTTGCTGTTATTTGTATTGAAAATAGACTTTCAATATCTCATAGTAGCAACAGTTAAAGCCCACAATAGATGCCAGGTGTGATTTCTAATGGCATGTGCTGTTCTAAGGAGGCTGATTCCTATAACTAGGCAGTGAGTCAGAAGACCACCCATTTTTGCATCTCACTAACTGCTCAGACACTGTCCTCTGTGTCAAGGGTCTCCTGTCAATCTATCCTAGACAGGAATACTGTCAGCTAAGTCAGTTTTGCGCAGGAACAACAAATATGTACTCATAGTTGAAAACTCAAACCTGTCAGTACGTTCAATTAACAAACTATCACCTTGAAAAGGTCATTCCTCTAGCATTTCTCGTGAGTTTTGGAACTCCTGAGATTAAATCTCTGAAACCTGACCATAATAAATGACAGATCCTTATTGCAAAATCTGTCACATAACCCTGAATGGGGAGAAAATGTGCTTTCCTGTGCTTACTCACTCTGTAGGATACACCATGCCCACTTTCCAATTTTTCCATCAGATTTTAAAGTATAGAACATCTAACTATACCCCAGAGTATTTATTTGCATAATATTTATATGTTTCTTAATTTCACAGAACTGACAGCTAGTAGATTGGAGTGAAATAATTATTCCAAATAATGCTAATCCAACAACTTCCTATGCCCCTGGAGAGGACTTGTGCCAATTAATAAGAAAGTTTCATCATAGGAGAAAATCATGATGCTTCTGGTGCCAAATGTAGGCCAAGTGTGGGCTGCAACCATCCCTAGGGTGTGAAAAATCTAGGTAATTGCTTCATGCATCTTGCTCTGTGACTTTCATATATTGAACTGCATAGGGGAACAGACATTGCTGTGGAAGAGGAGGGAGAAGAGTTCCTTTATTAATCGTAGTGCTCCCATTAAAAGATGGTAGGGTGCAGATAGAGTATGAAGTGGTCCCTAAAATAGATATATGAGTGGAGGTAAATACTGCTGGCCAAAGCTTTGATCTAAATGCCTGGACACTTTCTTGGTGAGCTTACTAAGAATGAATGTGCATTGTTGCATCTTTGGCTAAAGTGGTAAATTAAATCAGAGCAAGGTGACTTATTTGTCCTTCATTTCTTCCAAGCCTTCTACCCAAAAGTGTGTACTGCCATGATCACAATATAAATATCAAAAGATATACTATTACTTTTACATTTATTTTATAACTGTTAATGTTGAAGTCTTCAATCAACATAGGATAAAAACCTATCAAAAAGCAGTGAGCAAATCTGTACAAGTGACAAATGCCTATAAACTCCATTGAACCTAACTTTCGAGCCTCAGTTTGTATGATTCTATACCTAAGTGAAGACCCATAACTCAATCTTGGTTCTTCCTAGCAATGTAAATGCCAAACAAATGAAAGAAAGATGGCATGGGGAAAAATCATCTATTTCTTGAGGAATCCAACTGTGGACTCAACGTGAATTTCCTACTCACTCTGCACTGGAAGGTCTCATCAACATCCCTGCCCTAACATATACAAATGAAAGCTCCTTTTAGGCTCAACACAACTCTTCAACTCCTTTCAAATTATTCCCCATCTCAAGGAGCGGCATCTCAATTCTTACTGTGTCTTAGACAAAGGAATTAAAGAAACTCTGCCTGCAGTTTTTATATCCCTTTTTTTCATATTTATTTATTTATTTATTTTGACATCAGTTATTTTAAAGAAAAAATATAA
>NDGM011197239.1:0-13124 GCA_002564305.1 Octomys mimax
CCAGCTAAAATAAAGCGCTTCTTTAAACTTTTGGACTTGCCTCGTTGTCATCTGATTTTTGAGCTACAACTATATATATATATATATATATATATATATATATATATGTAAAGGGGGATCTGTGGGAGGCCATTAACCGGTATCCATTCTATTTTCCTGATGAGTTAAGCTTATTATAGCCCTTCTCACCTTGCCCTATCACCGTGAATCACGTGCTATGCCCCAGGGGTTGCACCTTCCCCGTTGCCTAGATACCTTCTGACCTCAAGAGCTGAGACTTCCTCATTCCATCACCCCCTATATTTACCCAGCACCACCCCTAAATAAACCGGACTGGATCAGAGTCATGACTTGTCCTCATTTCTCCTTTGTCCCCTCTTCAATAACCCGCTTCTCCCCCAGGTGACCTTCGTTGACTGACGCGCTGGTTTGGGACCCTATCTTAACCCAAAATGTCATGCTAAACTTAATGCTAAATCCTAATCCTTAGCAGAAACCTAATGCCATCATAACCCTAACCCTAACCTTAACCCTAAATCCTAACCTTAATGCAAACCCTAGCCCTAAATTTATCCTAACCCCAACCCAAACCCTAAATGTAATCCTAATCCTAACCCTAACCCTAACCCAAATCCTAACCCTAACCCTAACACTACTACTAACCCTAACCCTAACTCAATCCTAATGGTAACCCTAACAGTAACCCTAACCCTAACCATATCATAACCCTAACCCTAACTGTATCCTAACCGTAACATTAACCTCACCCTTATCCTAACCATACTTCTAAACCCTAATTGTATCCCTAACTTGACCCATACAGTATTCAAACCAAAAATCTAACTATAACACTTACTGTAACCCTACCTAACCCTAACTCTACCCTAACACTAACACTAAATCAAACAGTTCACCTAACTGTTACTCTTTGCTAACTCTAACCCTAACACTAACCCTGACACTAAAACTAAAACTAAATCTAACACTATACAAAAATCAATCCCAAGACTAACCATAACCCTAAACCTAAATCCTAACACTAACCCATAACCTATTCTTAACTCTATCCTAACCCTAGCCCTAACCCTAATTCTATCCTGAATCTAACAATTACTATAAAACCAAACATTAATCATAACCCTAATCCTAACACTAACACTAATCCTAAACTTAAACTGAGCACTAACTCTATCCAAAAACAAATCCTATCCCTGACCCTAACCCTATCCTAACCCTAACCGTGAAACTAATATTAAAGCTTACCCTAAACCTAAATCCTAACCTTAACACTAATACTAACTTTAACCTAACCTAAGCCTAACACTAATCCTAACATTAAATCCTAACCGTGACTTTAACACTAACTCTATCCTAAACCTAATACTAGCACTAACCTTAACCCTAACCCTAACTCTAACCTAACCCTAAACCTAAACATAACACTAACTCTATCTTCAAACTAACGATAACCCTAACTTTAACCCTAACCATAACTCTAACCTAACCCTAACCCCAACTCTAACCCTAACACTAAGTCTATCTTAAAACCAGGGACAGGGTGATAGTTCAGTGGAATAAGCACTTCCCTAGCAAGCGCAAGGGCCTGAGTTCAATCACAGGTTCAGAAAAAAATCCTAATGCTAAACTTAACCTTAACCATAACCAAAAAGTTAACTCTATCCTAACCAAACAAAACTCCAACCCTATTTTTATCCTACCCTATCCCTAACCATAACCCTACCCCTAAACCTCACCCTAACACTAACCTGAAACCTAAAACTAACCCTTATCCTAACAAAAACTCTATCATTAACTCTATGCCAACCATGACCCTAACCCTAATCCTAATCCTAAATCCTAATCCTAACCCTAACCCTAATCCTATCATTAATGTAAACCTAAACTGAAATCTTAATCTTAACCCTATCCCTAACCATAAACCTATCATAACCGGAACTCTAACTCTAATCCTAACTCTAACACTAAACTGAAACCTATGCTTAACCATAAATCTATCCAAACCCAAGCCCTATTCTTTACCCTAACCCTATTCTAAACCTATCACAAACTCTAACTGTAACACTAACCCTACCCTCAACACTAACCTTAACTCTAATTGTATCATGACCTAACCTTAACACTAACAACAACAGTAACAATAACAATAACCCTAAAGGTGAATAACAACCTTAACACCAACCATAAACCTAACTCTAAACTAACTATAAGGTGAACCCTACACCTAACCCTAATTCCTAACCCTAATGATAACACTAACTCTATCCTAACCCTACACCTAACCCTAACACTAACCCTACCCTAACCTTAACCATAACCCTAACTCTATCTTAAATCTAACCCTAAAACTAACCCTAACACTTAATGCTAATCTTAACACTAACTCTACCACTAACACTAAGTCTAACCATAACACTATACAAACCATAACCCTAACCCTAAAGACTACTCCTAATCCTAACCCTAACCTAAATCTATCATAACTCTATATCCTAACCCTAACCTTAACCGTAACCCTAACTCTAATCTATCCTAACACTAACCCTAAACCTATATCCTTACAGTAAACCTAACACTTACTGTAGGCTTTAATCCTAACCCTAACCCTTCTTGTATCTACTCCTACACTAACTCTAAATCTAAACATTAACTTTAGCACTTTCTATTCCTAAACTTAAAGCTAACCCTAAGGAATACCCCTGCATCCAGACCCTAACCCTGACTAACCGTAACACTGTCTTACCTTAACCCTAACGCTGAACAAAATAAGCCTAACCATTATCCTAATTCTATCCATGATTATTTGGATTCTAAGAGTAAGATCTTAATGGGGAATAACCATCTAAGGTCCAGCTGCTTAGGGAAGCAGGGAACACCAAAGCCTTTTCACACATACAGCAATGCACAGAACTCACACAAAAACTTCACATTGGTAGCAGAATTAATTTGCAAAGCCCCACTATGCCAAAAGTGGCAACTCAGACTCCTAAGAGAAAGCATCCATGAAGTTGGTGACTTTCCAGCTCTTTGTGCAGAAGAACTGGAGAAGGATGTATGTCTCTCCCATTCCTTCCTATGGGAAACAAGCTGGTAACACATTCTAAGCATCCAGGTTTTGTGATAGAGCTGCTTGTTTTTGCTCCATGATTTTTGTTTGTAAGAGTGAGTTCTTAATGGAGAACAGCCAGCTAATTCTATCCTGACCATAACCCAAATCCTAACACTAATGCTATCCTTAAGCCTAAGCTTAATCCTAACCACAACCATAACCCTAAAGTAGCCCTATCCCTAAACTTACCACTAACCCTAACACTATTCTAAGAATGAACCTAACACTAATGCTAACCCTAACCCCAAATCCTAACCCCTAAACTAAACCCTAACCTTAACCCTAAACTTAACCCTAACTCTAACACTACTACTAACCCTAAACCTAACTCTATCCTAACCAAAACCCTAGCAGTAAACCTAAAAGTATCCCTAGCCCTATTTGAACTCTACCCCAACTCTATCATAACGCTAACTTAATTCTGACCCTAATTCTATCCCTAATCCTAAACACTAACCTGAACTGTAATCTTTTCCCCAAATATATCTGAACCCCAAACCTAACTCTAACACTTAACCTAACCCTAACCCTGACCATAACTCTATCCTAAACATAGCATTAACCCTAACGCTAACTGTATCCCTAACTGTGAGATTTTCCTAACCATAACCCCAACACTAACCCTATCCTTACCCTAATCCCAAAACAAACACTAAAAACATAACACTATACTAAAAATAATACCAACCCTAACCTTAACCCTATCCCTAAATCCTAACCATAACCTTAAACTTATGCCTAACTCTATCCTAAACCTAATCCTAACCCCAACTCTATCTTGAACCTAACACTTACCATAAACCTAAACATTAAAGCTAATGATAATCCTAACACTAACCTTAATCCTAACCGTAACCAGAACACAACTGTATCCAAACCCATACCCTATCCCTAACCCTGACCATATCCTAAAACTAACCATAAAACTAACAGTAACATTAATATTCAACCTAAATCCTAACCTTAACACTAATCCTAAGGCTAATTCTAAAATAATGCTAAGACTAAACCTAACCCTAACCATAAATCCTAACCCTAACCCTAACATTAACTCTATCATAAACCTATACTTAACCCTAACACCAAACCTAACACTAACACTAAATCCTAATCCCTAGGCTAACCCTAATCCTCTCCTAACTCTAATCCTAAATCTAACCCTAGCTCTGTTCTAACCATGGCCCCAACTGTAACATAAACCTCAACATTAATCTTAACCTTGACTCTAACACTAACACTCAGCTTAACCCTAACACTAACTGTATCCTAACCCTAACCCTAAAATAACTCTAACTCTATCTTAAAACTAATACTAACCCTATACTTAATCTTAACCCCTATACTTAATCTTAACCTTAAAGGTAACTCTATCTCAACCAAAACAAACATAACACTAATTCCATCCTAAGTCTACCCTTGACTGTAACTCTACCCCTAAACCTAACTCTCACCTTAATCCTAAATCTAGCCAATCCAAAATTTAAACCTAACCCTAACCAAAAACCTAAACCTAACTCTTACCCTAAGCCTAACCCTATCGCTAACTCTATCTTAACCCCGACACTAACAGTAACCTTAACCCAAAATAATAAACATAACCCTAACTGTAATCCTACTTAAAACTAACCTTAACCCTATTTCTAAATCGTAATCTTAATCCTAACCCTAAACATAACCTATCACAAACCAAACCTTAACCCTAATGCTAACACTAACACTAAACCGAACAGTATACTTAACACTAAATCTATCTGAACCAAAACCCTAGCCTTAAACCTAAACCTATCCTAATGCTATCCATAACCCTAACACTAACACTATCCTTAACACTAAACCTACCCTAAATGTATCATAAATCTAACCCTAACTGTAACACCAACACTAACAATAACACTAAACCTAATAGTGAATCCTAACCTTAACATCAACCCCAATCATAACTCTAATGAACCCTAAGCTGAACCCTGACCCTAACACTAAATCATAACCCTAAAACTAACACTAACACTAACACTATCTCTATCCTAACTCTAACTCTTATCCTAACTCTAATCCTATGCTAACCCTAAATCTAACCATAACTCTATCTTAACCCTAACCCTAACACTAGCTCTAACCTTTAACAGTAATTGTAACACTGAACCTAACCCTAACACTATCCAAAACCTAAGGCTAAACCTGTACCCAACACTAAAGTCTAACCTTAACCATAACCCTGACCTAAATCTTTACTAACCCTATATCCTAACCCTAACCAAAAGCATAATTCTAAACCTATTCTAGAATTAAACCAAATCCTCACCATAAAAACTTACAGAAAACCAGACCCTAGTTCTGGCCCCTAACCCTAACCCTTCTCATATCTACTCTATACTAAACATGCATCAAAACATTAATCCTAACACTTTCTGTCCCTAACTTTTACTCTAACCCTAATGATGAACACTGTTCCCTGACCTTAAACCAAACTCTACCAGTAACCCTATTTAACCCTAAAGCTATCCCTGAGTACAATACCCCTAAAGCTAATCCTAACCCCCATCCTTATTATTTGCATTTTAAGAGGGATATCTTAATGGAGAAGAGCAGACTAAGGTCCTGCTTCTTTGTGAAGCGGGGAACACGAAAGCCTGTTCACACATACAGCAAAGAACAGAACTCCTGGAAAAAGTTCACTTTTAAAGCCGAAGTAATTTGCAAAGTACCACTATGTCAAGAGGGGCAAGTCATTCAGTCTCCTAAATGAAAGCATCTGTGAAGTTGTTAACTTTCCAGCTCGTTTTGCAGAGGAATAGGAGAAGAGTGATTTCTCTCCCATTTATTCTTATTAGAAACTGTCTGGCAACATGTTCTAAGCATCCAGGTTTCATGGTAGAGCTGATTGTATAAGCTCCAAGATTTGTATTTCTAATAGTGATTTCTTAACAGAGAAGAGCAAGCTAAGGTTCAGGGTCTTTCAGAAACAGGGCACTCCAATGCCTGTTATCACATGCAGTGAAAAACAGAACTCTCCCTAAAACGTCACCTTTATAACAGAAGTAATTCACAAAGTCCCACTATGCCTAAAATGAGAAATGATTCAGTCTCCTAACAGAAACCATCCTTGAAGTTGGCGACTTTCCTGCTCATTGTGCAGAGGATCTGGAGGAGGATATTTTCTCTGTCATTCATTTCTATGGGAAACGAGCTGGTAACATACTCTAAGCATCCAAGTTTCCTGATTCTTTGTGCCCATTTATTTGTGTTTCTAAGAGGGAGTTCTTAATGGAGAAAAGCCAGGTATGCCCCAGTGTCTTTGGCAAGCAGTGCACCTCCATGCCTTTTGTAACATACAGTGAAACACTGAATTCTCAGGAAAACCTCACAAAGCATCAGTTTGCCAAAAGTGGTAACCCATTCAGTCTGCTTACAGAAAGGATCTCTGAAGTTGGTGACTTTTTGGCTCACGTGAAGTGGATTTGGAGAAGGATGTTTTCTGTCCCATTCATTCCTAAGGGAACTAAGTTGGTAACATGTTATAAGGATCCAGGTTTTGTAATAGAGTTAATTGTTTCTGTTCCATCATTTGTGTTTCTAAGTGTGAGTACTTAATATAGAAGAGCCACCTAAGCTCCAGTTTCTTTGGGAAGCAGAGTACTGCAATGCCTGCTCCAGCATACAGTGAAAAACAGAACACTGACTACAATGTCACTTAGGTTACCAAAGTCATTTGCAAATGCCTACTATGCCAAGTGCAGCAAGTCATTCAGTCTCCTAAGAGAAAACATCCATGAAGTTGTTGACTTTCCAGCTCGTTGTGCATTGGAACTGGAGAAGATGTGTTCTTTCCCATTCATTCGTATGGGAACTGAGCTGGTGACAGGTTATAAGCATAAAGGTATCATGGTAGAGCTGATTGTATGTGCTCCACGATTTGTGTTTCTAAGAGCGAGGTTTTAAAGGAGAAGAGCCAGCTAATCTCTAGCTTCTTTGGGAAGCATGGCACTTCACTGTCTGTTCTTGCATACAGAAAAACACAGAACTCTGGCTAAAACCTCATTTTCATTACCAAAGTAATTCAGAGAGACCCACTATGTCAAGAGTGAGAACACATTATGTGTTGTAAAGAGAAAGTGTCCATGAAGTTGATGACTTTCCAGCTCATTAAGCACAGGAACTGCAGAAGGACATTTCATCTCTCATTCATTCCTAAGGGAACTGTGTTAGTTACACGTTATAAGCATCCAGCTTTCTGGGTAGAATTGTTTGTTTCTCATCTATGATTTGTGTTTCTAAGGGTGAGTTCTTAATGGAGAAGGGCCAGGTAAACTCCACCTTCTTTGGTAAGCAGGACACTCCAATTCCTGATTCCACATAGTGCGAAACAGAATTCTGGCTAAAACATCACTTTGGCAACTGAAGTAATTTGCAAAGCCCCACTATGCCAAGAGTGGCAACTCACTCAGTATTCTAAGAGAAGGCATCTGTGAAGTTGGTGACTTTCCAGTTCATTGTGCAGAGGAACTTGAGAAGGGTGTTTCTGTCCCATTCATTTGTATGGATACTGAGATGGTAACACATTCTAAGCATTAAGAGTTCCTGGTATAGATGATTGTTTCTGCTCCATGCTTTGTTGTTGTTAGCGTGAGTTCTTAAAGGGGAAGACCCATCTAAGCGCAAGCTTCTTTGGGAAGCATAGCACTCCAATGCCATTTCCCACATACAGTGAAACACAGATGTCTGCCTAAACATCACTTTTGTAAAAAAACTTATTCGCAAAGTCATACTATGACAAGAGTGGCAACCCATTCAGTCTCCTAAGTGAAAGCATCCATGAATTTGATGACTTTTCAGGTCATTGTGAAGAAAACATGGAGAAGATTGTTTACTCTCAAATTCATTCATATAGTAACCGAGCTAGCAACACATTCTAACCACCCAGGTTTTTAGTATAACTGATTTTTGATGCTCTATAATTTCTGTTTTTAAGAGTGAGCTCTTAATGGAGAAGAGCCAGTTAAGCTCCAGCTTCTTTTGGAAGCATGAGACTCCAATGCCCTATGCAGTAATGCCTGTTCTCACATAGAGAAAAAGAAAAAACCCTAGCTAAAACCTCACTTTGGTAACCAAGGTAATACATAAAGCCCCACTAAACCGAGTGGCAACTCATTCGGTCTTCTTTGAGAAAGCATCAGTGCAGTTGGTCCCTTTTCAACTCGTTGTGCAGAGGAAATGGAGAAGTATGTTTCTATCTCATTCATTCCTAAGGGAAACAAGGTGGTAACCCATTCCAAACATCCAGGTTTTCCAGCAGAGCTGAATGTTTCTGCTCTATGTATTTTTTTTTTTTTATATCTAAAACTGAGTTAGTAATGGAGACTACCCAGCTAAACTCCAGCTACTTTGAGAAGTAATGCACTCCAATGCCTTTTCCTTCATAACGTGTCACACAGAACTCTGGCTAAAACATCACTTTATTTCTTTTTCTTTTCTTTTTTCTTTTGTGGAACCGGGGATTGAACTCAGGCCCTTGCGCTTGCCAAGGAAGCGCTTATTCCACTGAGCCATCTCTCCGGCCCCGACGTCACTTTCAAAAGGGAATTATTTCACAAAGCCACTCTGCGAAGCAGAACAACTCTTTCAGTTTCCTAAGAGAAAGCATCCATAAAGTTGATTTTCCATCTCGTTGTGCAGAGGAAGTGGAAAACGATGTTTTCTCTCCCATTCATTCCTCTGGGAAATAAGCTGGTGACACGTTCTAATCTTCCAGGTTTCCTGATTGTTTCTGCCCAATGATTGGTGTTTCTAAGAGTGAATTCTTATCAGAGAAGAGCCAGTTAATGTCCAGCTTCATTGGGAAGCAGGAAAGAAAAACAGAACTCAGGCTAAAATGTCACTTGGGTAACTGAAGGAATTTGCAAGTCCCACTATGCAAAGAGTGGCATCTCATTCAGTCTCCTAAGAGAAAGATTCCGTGAAGTTGGTGACTTTCCAGTGCCTTGTGCAGAGGAACTGGAGAAGGGGCTTTTCTCTCAAATGCATTCATATTGCAACTATACTGTTTACACCTTCTAAGCTTCAAGGTTGCCTGTTAGAGTTTAATGTTTCTGCTCCATGCTTTGAGTTTCTAAGTGTGAGTTCTTAATTGTGAATAGCCAGCTAAGCTCAACCTTCTTTGGAAAGCAAGGCACTCCAATGCCTGTTTCTGCATACAGCAAAATACAGAAGTCTGGATAAAACTTCACCTTCATACATGAAGTAATTCGCAAAGCCCCACTATGCCAAGAGTGGCAAATCATTCAGTCTCCTAAGAGAAAGCATCAATGAAGTTGGTGACTTTCCAGCTCATTGTGCATAGAAACTGGAGAAGGATATTTCCACTCCCCTTCATTCCAAAGAGAAGTGAAATGGTAACATGTTCAAGCATCCAGGTTTCTTGGTAGAGCTGATTGTTTCTACTCCATGCATTTTTTCCTACGAGTGAGTTAGTAATGCAGAAAGCCAGCTGAGCACCAAATATTTTGAGAAGCAGTGCAATACAATGCCTTTTCCTACATACTTTTCTGTATGTAGGAAAGGCAACACAGAACTCTGTGTAAAACTTCCCTTCTGAAAGCGAATTAGTTCACAAAGCCAGTATACCAAGTGTAGCAACTCATTCAGTATACTAAGAGAAAGCATCCCTGAAGTTGTTGATTTTCCAGCTCGTTATGCATAGGAAGTGGAGCAGGATGTTTTCTCTCCCATTCGTCCTATTGGAACTGAGCTAGTAAGATGTGCTAGGCATAGTTTTCCTGGTAGTGCTGATTGTTTGTGCTGGATATTTTTTGTTTCTCAGAATGCATTTTTACCTGAAATGAATCAGCTAAGATACAACTTCCTTTGGACAAGGCGTTCCAATGCCTATTCTCCCATGCACAAAAAACAGAGAACTCTGGTTATAACCTCTTTTTGGTAACTGAACTAATTTGCAAAGCTCCACTATGCCAAGACAGAAAACTTGTTCAGTCTCCTACGAGAAAGCATCCTTGAAGTTGGTGATTTTCCAGCTCCTTTTGAAGAGAAACTGGAGAAGGACGTTTTCTGTCTCATTAATTCCTAAGGGAAATGAACTGGTAACACGGGATAAAGGTTCACGTTTCCTGGTAGAATTGATTGCTTCTGATCCATTATTTGTATTTCTTAGAGTGAGTTTGTAACAGAAAAGAGCCAGCTAAGTTCTAACTCCTTTGAGAAGCAGGGGACTCAAATGCCTGTTCCCGTACAGAGTGAAACACAGAACTCTGGCTAAAATGTCACTTTCCTGACCATAGTAATTCAAAAAGTCTCAGTATGCCAAAAGTGACAACTCATTCAGTCCCTAAGAGAAAGCATCTGTGACATTGGTGACTTTCCAGCTAATTGTGCAGAGTAACTAGAGAGGGATATTTTCTCTCCCATTCATTCCTCTGTGAAACAAGCTGGTAACACATTACAAGCCTCAAGTTTTCCTGGTAGATCGATTGTTTCTGGTCTATACTTTTTGTTTCTAAGAGTTATTTCATTATGGAGAAGAGCCAGCTAAGCTTCCTGTTCTTTAAGAAGCAGGGCACTCCAATACCTTTTGCCACATATGGCAAAACACAGAACTCAGACTAAAATGCCACTTTCATAACTGAAGAAATTCACAATGCCACAAAGGCAAGAGTGGAACTCATTCAGTCTCCTAAAAGAACACATCCTTGAAGTTGATGACTTTCTAGCTCGATTTGCACAGGAACCGGAGAAGGATGTTTCTCTCCCATTCATTCCTCTGGCACTGAGTCAGTAACTCATTCTAAGCATTCAGGTTTCCTGGTAGACCTGTATGTTTGTGATCCATGATTTTTGTTTCTAAGAGAGAGTTCTTATCGGAGAAGAGCCAGGTAAGCTCCAGCTACTTTGCGAATCCTGGCACTCCAAAGCCTGTTGAAGCATAGAGTGAAACACAGAAATTTGGCTAAAACATCCCTTTTTAACTGAAAGTTTTCTGAAGCTCGACTATGACAAGAATGACAACTAATTCAGTGTTCTAAGAGAAAGCATGCATGAAGTTGGTGAATTTCTAGCTCATTGTTCAAGAAACTGGAGAAGGATGCTTTCTCTCCCATTAATCCTATGGGAACCGAGCTGGTCACACGTTTTAAGCATCCAGGTTTACCGGTAGAGCTTGCTGTTTCTCCTCCATGATTTTTGTTTCTAACAGTGAGTTCTTAATTGAAAGAACCAGGTAAGTTTCAACTTCTTTAGGAAGCAGGGCACTCCAAAGATTTTTCCCACATAAAGTAAAAGCAGAACTCAGGCTAAAACATCACATTGTTAACCTAAGTAATTCACAAAACCCCCTTTGCCAAGAGTGGCAACTCACTTAGTGTGTAAGAAATACGATTGGTGATTTTTACAACTTTCCAGCTGGTTGCGCAAGGAACTGCAGAAAGATGTTTATCACACATTAGTTTCTATCTTAACTGAGGGAGTAACATGTTCAAATCCTAAACCTGTCTATTTTAATCATCACACTAACCCAAACATATACCCTAACACTAACCCTAACTCTAACATAACCTTAACTTTAACCCTAACTGTATCCTGACACTTAGCTGAATGGAAACAGTAACCCTAACAATAACCCTATCCCTGACCCTAACCCTAACCATAACCTTAATGCTAAACAAGCCTTAGAGTAAACCTACTACTAAACCTAACATTATTTGAAAAATATAACTAACCCTAACCCTAACTCTAAATCCTAATCCTAACCTAAACACTAGTTGAAACACCATACTAATCATAGATGTTACTCTAAACTTAAAGCTAAATCCTAATCCACACCTTAAACATAACCCTAACAGTATCATAAACCCAACCATAATCTTAACCCAAACCCTCATCCTAAGGCAAAACCTAGCCCTAAGTTTATCCTAACCCCAACCTTAATCCTAACTCTAACCCAGTTCTAACCATAACCCTAAACCAAACACGAGCTCTAAACCTAACTTTAACCATAACACTAACACTACTACTAACCTTTACCCTAATTCAGTATTAAACTTAACCTTAACAGTAACCCTAACCCTAACCTGTAACCTATCATAACTCTAACCCTAAATCTATCCTAACTCTAACTTTATCCTCATCCTAATCCTAACCCTAACCATAAATATTAATCATATCACTAACCTTAACCCTAACTGTACCAAGCTCAAATTTTAACTCTAATGCTTACCATAACCTTAAACCTAACCATAACTCTATCCTAAAACTAACACTAACCCTAACCTTAACTGTTCTCTTAACTGTAAATCTTGCTTAACTCTAACCATAACACTAAACCTATCCTAACCCTAACCCTAAAACTAACATGAAACCTAACACTAAACTAAAAACAATCCCAACCATAACCATAACCTAACACTAAATCCTAACCCTAACACAAAACCTATGCCTAACTCTACCCTAACCCTAACACTAATCCTAGCTTTATACTCAACCTAACAGCATAAACCTAAACATTAACCCTAACCCTATTCCTAACACTAACACTATCCTTAACCCTATCCTGAACCCTGACTTTATCCAAACCCAAACCCGATCTCTAACACTAACCCTCTCCTTTCCCACACTGTAAAACTAATGGTATTTCTAAGCATAAGCCTAAATCCTAACCTTAAAAATAACTCTAACCCTAACTGAAACCTAACCCTAAAAGGAACCATAACCATAACAGTAATCCTAACCATAACTGTAACCCAAATTCTATCCTAAAACTATACCTAACCCTAACCCTAAAACTTATACACTAAATCCTAACCCCAACTCTAACCCTAACACTTTCCTAACTTTAACACTAACCCTAAACTTAACTCTGTCCTAACCCTGACCCCAATAGTAACTGTAAACCTAAACACTAATGTCAACCTGATCACTATCACTAACCCTCAACCTAAACCTAATTCTATCCTAAACTTAACCCTTACAATAACACTAACCAAAAAATGAC
>NDGM011197243.1:0-11123 GCA_002564305.1 Octomys mimax
AAGACAATTTTATACACTTTTAATGACTTAAAATTTAAGAAATGATATTTCTTACTTTGCACCGTGTTGATTAAAGAAGAATATTCTCAGAAGGGCATCATTAAGCAAGTGTGAATGCTACAGAGTATACTTGTACAAACTAAGATGGCTACGATGCCATTAAGCAACGCAAACTTTTGAGACCACTGTGGTATATGTGGTTCACTGATGACCAAAATTTTGTTACGCGGTGCATGACTACAGCAGTACATGAGCTAATAAGTTAGTATTCAAAAATATCTCCAAATTTTACAGTGGTTGTGAGGCCTTAAGTGTAAAGAATGAAAATATATGTTGATTCTCTGAAGGTATTTTCTACAGCACAGTCAGATATGACAAACATGAGCTAAAATATCTAGAGAAAAAATCAGTGCATTTATAACCTAGGAATAGAAGTAATCTTCCTTTGCAAAGAGCAGGCTGAATAATTACTTCAAAATTGAAGACTAGATAAAATCTTCACAGATTTATGAGTTCTACAGGAAAGACTATTTTTATAATCATTACTGCTTATTTGTGCCTTCTTTATTAAAGTTTTTGATAGAGAAACTCTAGAATTTATCTTAACTGTTTTCAGCCCTTTCTCAGAAACAACTCTTTAGTCAAACCTGAACAAGAATTATGACATTTCAGACTCTATATCTCAAGATAGATTAAAATATTTTCTTAAGATACCTCAAGATAGGGAATCAGGAGCCTGTCATTGTAGTTCTGTACTGTGAAAATACTTGTAATATACTTTTAAAAACTTGTAATATATTTTCTCTTTACACTGTACTCAGTATGTCTTTATGGCTTTTGAATGTAGATACATGATATATAAATTGAATAAGGGATATTTGACTGGAGTTCTATGGCTTGAAAATTATTTTTCCTTTATTACTTTAATCCTCGCATTACTATCTTGAGACAGATATTATATAGACATGATATCTACCGTTTTCTCTGCTAAAGATTTTTCTTATTCCCATCTGGGACCAGTAACTGTCTTCTGTCTGCCCTTCAAGGAATCTCTGTCTTATGTGCATGGCTCCAGGAGGATTGGTACCCTGTCCTGCGGTTCCTTGCTCCTTGCCTCCAAGTGCTCTGTCATAGCAACCACTCACACCCTCCTACTAATAGTGGTTAGTCGTGAAATTGCATGTGTGTCTAGTGGGCCCTGTAGGAGCATTTGTGGCACTTTTGTGCTGAAATTAATGTTGATAAAATGTCATCTGGCCTATGAGGACCTGTTACTAGGTGAGTAACAACTTGAAGCTGCTTGGGAAATCCAGGTTATGTACAGTAAGATAGAATGACACTAACGCACTGAGATGAGTAAAGATGAAAGAGAGAGAAGAATTTCTCAGTGGGTTAGACTCCTGGGTCCAGAAATATTTGAACTATTTCATATGTTGATAAATTACTTTTCCCTTAAATTGGCTTAAATTGGATTTTTGTCATTTGCAATCTAAAGACATTTTTGCTTTATGGATATTTTTTCTTATTTTAGACATGAAAACAGGTTCCTTTAGATGAAGTACTCTTTACCTATGTGGCATAAAAATTTTAGTGTATATTTAATTTGAGTATATTTATTATAGTGAAAGACACATTGCCACTAATCCCTCTCAGAACATGCCTGTACACATGCACGCACACGTACACACACACACACTTCAAAGGCACATATCCCATGTTCATACCACTGTCAAGTAGTTCTGGAAGTTCTGCTTCATGAATGTCTTTAGTTTTGTGCTTTTGTGGCTCCTTTTGTGTCCTGAGTAGATTTAAAACATGTATCTTTCATGGTCATTTGACTTTGGGGAAAAGCTACAGGTTACAGGTTGCTAGATCCAGGGAACATGGGGACACTATAATGTATTTACATGCTTGCCTTTTCATTGGATGGCACTTGGCAGCAGCATTCATTGGAATTTTAAATCATACCTTGTAAAGATGAGGTATGATTATCTCATAACTGCTTCATAAAGCAGCAAGAATGATGGGGTAACTGTCTTTGAAGCTGGAAGAATATTTTGAGAGGGATTAGAGGCTTCGAGTCTTTTACATCATAATTTTAAAATTTAAACATTCACCATATGCTTTGATCTAGCCTCATGTGTATAGTGTGAGAGACTGAATACAATCTGTTTTAATTTCAGCTGACCATTCTGCCTGCTCAAGCTAACCTTGCTTTGCTGGTCAAGAGTAAATTTAGTGATTTTTTTGTTTGTTTGTTTGTATTGCTTTGTCTTTTTGGCAGGTCATCTTGCTTCTTTTCTTCCCAAAATAGTTTGTAGGTGTGATTCCATAACTTTTTCTCTTCACACAATGGCAGATTCATCTTTGTTTGCTTCTGGCTCTTTTGTGTACTGTACCTTTCTGCCTCCAAAAGGCCAGATTTCCCATGCTTCATGTCTCTAGCTTATAATAAATTATCTGTAGTACCACACTCAAGTAATTATAATTCTGTTTCTAAAAATGATTCAGATGGATCCAAGTTGGCCATCTCATCTTATACTGTTATAGAATTTTTCAAAATGACTGACTATTGTGGTCTGTGAGGGAAGAATTAATTCTTATCATTTTTAAAACCTGAGTTGGCTGGCCTACGCTGTCCTGTGAGACCAAATGTACAGAAATGGCTTTAGCATTAAGGAAAAGAATATTTTCACACTTTGTGAACAATAGGGAAAAAAAAAAAACAACTAATTTGATTCCTGAAAGGTTAAATACAGGACCATCTTCCAATTTGGCTTTTTTGAGAGAAAGAGCAGCTGTATAAATGAATTTTGAAGAAACACTTTAAGCACAAAAAACTATTTATAAAGATCTATTTTGACAATTATGAGATTGAAATGTTTCTGAGCTCTAATGCACTCTGCTGTTTTACTCTGTGAAGCAGAGTTCTAATACAATCGATTTCCTTGGAGACTTAAGGGCCTCAGTGCTTCCAGATGACCGTGCGGTGGTGTGCTCTGTGTTTGTTTATTACATTTCATCCTGCTATGGAAATACTAATTTTCCTATTTTATTTTTTTCTTACCAGTTGTTTCTGCTTATGGCTGTGTGGTTTTTTGTTATTGCTTTATATTTTCTATCTTACTTTATACATGGTCTGCATGAGGCTGCCTCCAGCTCACCCTTTACAGAAGAGGCACTTGCCAGCAGGTTTGCATGAATCTCTTTTTATCTAGGCTGATCATCCTTTCTTCACATAGTCCCCCTATCTGTAGATAATTTCGTATTCCCAATGTTCTTTCCATACCCTGCTTGGAATAGTAGTTGTCCAGGATATTTATCCATTTACCGACTAAGTCTTTCTCCTAGCACTATACTCACACATACATATATGTGGAAGATGACCTGGGTGACTCTCCTTGAAAGAGGAGCAATTGTTTACATTTTTAGGAGACCTGACCCTATTTCCATGTATTGCTATGTACAGGACTGGCTAGAAGTTTTTCCTTACCTCTTCACTGACCCCAAAACATTAGATATTATCTCAGCTGTGTGATACAGGTTACCCCTTCTGCATTTCCTTCTCTCTTCATATTGCAGAGGTTAGTGAAAGCCTCCTACCTGGTCTAGCTCATGACACCCATCTACCTCCCACCGTTCTCACAGTCACTCATCCTTAAGCCAGCTCTTTCTTCATGAATGATTAAAACTCAGGTTCAGATTTAGGTCAAGGCCTTTGTTCTGGTTAGCTATTATCATACCTTAACTTAGGATACCTTGACCCCTCACAATTAGAAATATGCCCTAGTGTCTTTGTTCTTGTCTTGGGTTGCACTGGGACTAGAATGAGCTTGATGGGATTCCAGTAATTTATCCATGGGATTATGAATATAAACTTCCCAGACTGAGATGAAGACCAGGAAAGGCTCTCTATACATACATACACATATTCACATACCTGTACATGTACATATGCATAGACACTGTGTAGCTTTCTCCTATATCTGACCTATATATGTATATAGAGTTGAAGACCCTTTGCCATAACTTAATGGTCCCCTGGACTCTACAGCCTGAAGCCTGAGATCACTAAGTAGGAATAGGTTATCTTAATGGCAGAGCCAGCCCCAACAGTAAATCAGCCTTCAGTTAAAACTGTCTTTGTGAAACTCTCAACATTTCATCAACTTGATGAATCTTACCCACCACCCAACATAAGTACCTTTGTCTAAGGGGGCTTGTTGTAATGTATAAATCGGGCGTTTAAAATGCATAGCACATATTATCAAAGAACCTATTCCTTCAAGAGAAATTATGGCTTGGAGGTTAAAAAGTAAAAAGAGAACTACACACCAGCTTTGACCATGCACCCTGAACCTTTGGGCTAACTTGGTAACACAGTCTGAAAGTATATGTTTTATTACACAATCAAATAGAAATAAGGAATTCTTGTCTTATGTAATAATGGCCCACACATCATGTCCTCAAAGCATCATTTCCTTTTCTTATCTGTCAGGGTCTGTTGTGTAGAATATTAGGCAAATTGTAGACCTAGTTTATTTATTTATTAATTTAAAATTTATTTATTTATTTATTTATTTAGTGCAGGGTCTCACTATGCAGCTTGGACTCAGTGATCTTCCTATCTCAGACTACCCAGAACTGGGGTTACAGGCATGCACTGCCATACCCGGTTTTGGTTCTTGACACAGCTTGCCTGGGGTCCAGGGCCAGTATGGCATGAGATACCGGGGATTGAATCTGAGGCCTTGTGCTTTCGAGGCAGGTGCTTAGATGGCTGAGCTATCTCCCCAGCCCTGTAGACCTAACTTAACAGCTGCCATTGATGGACATTGTTTTTACAACACACTTTAAAGAAAGATTTCTTTCTTCTAGATGATGTTACAAATTAAGAATAAGTCCAAATTTAGTTTTCACTTGATGGGAAGCAGCTGTGGTTGTGGAGGTGATCCCATAGGTCCCAGTCAATTTCAGTTTGTTAAAATTACAAACCATCTTACCTACAAGTGAGTTCCACAATTTAAAGCAAAGAATATTGCGATGTTTTTACAAATACTGTAGCTATCCTGAAAAAGTGACACTGTTATACCGTTGGCAATTTCTAGTGTCATCACTGTATGTTTGATATCTATTCATACCTATGTTTTACAGCAGTAGTCCCCAACCTTTGACATAAGAGGTAGGTTTTATGGAAATAATTTTTCCATAAAATGCAGTCAGGGAGGTTGTGTGCATATGGTTTCAGAATGACTTAAGCACATTGTATTTATCGTTCACTTTATTTCTATTATTACCTCATTATGATGTATAATGAAATAATTATACAACTCACCATAATGAAGAATTAGTGGAAGCTCCGAACGTGTTCTCTTGCAATTATTGTTTTCCATCTGGATGATGGGAAATATTGACATCCAAAGTCTGTTGCTTATGTCCAGTCTACTCCATAATCTCATTTTGGTTGCTGTCACTGCAGATGACAGTGCTTCATAAAGATTCCACTTTGGAAATGGAAACATGTTGTTGTGGTTTGTATCTAGGTGTTCTCCTACAGCCTCATAAAGTCATAGGAGTAGGCTTCTAGAGTTTATGATTGACTCAGTGCAATTCTGGGATTAAAGATGTGTGTGCAATACCCACCCTGGGGCAGGCAGCCTGCATACAGGGTAAGAGAGAGAGAGGCTTGCTCCCTGCTGCTCCTCCCTTCTTGCTCTTGCTGCTTTGGCTGTCTTCTGCCACCATGAACTGTTGCCCCTTGCCATATACCACTCTGCCTTGGAGCCAGCCCAATATGGATTGACACTTCCAGAAACTGCAAGCTAAATAAACCTTTCCTTCCTTAATTCTGAGTGTCAGGTATTTTGTCCCAGCAATGTGATAAAGGTAACTAAGACACACGCTTTTCAGTGCAAATGGAAATGAACACTTTTTTTGTGGCAAGCTCAGGATATTCTTCCTTGGCTAATCTTCAATACATGGAGATTTGAAATTGCCCCACACATACTTCTCAGGCCACTGTCATTGCAGTCTCAAGAAGTTGATTCTTTTGTAGTGTGGACAAAATCTGTTCACTTGGCTTACTCACAAATGGCCACAGATCTATTCCTTCCCAGTTCAGTGGTCTTCTGTTTTTGTGAAATAATGATCAAATCCCTTACAATAAACTAGATTTTGCCTGTTTTTTCAAACTCTGCTAATGTTTGAACTTATATGACTCCAAATATGTATCAAATTCATAGCACAGTCACAAAGAAGAAAATAATAGGTCAAGTAATTCTTACATATGTATTCTGATTTTATATCCTTTGTGAATTATATCCCCAAAACAAGATGAATTCTTACAAAAATTTGGTAGGTTTCTTTCTTTTTTGTGCATGTTTTTGGTACAGGGTCTCATTATGCAGCTTGGAGTCATAGTGGTCCTCCTGTTTTCAGATTCCCCAGCACTGGGATTACAGGCATGTACCACTATGCCCGGTCAGCATAGCATGGGTGCCAGGGACCAAATCTTGGTCCCTGCACTTGCCTAAGCAGGTGCATGGGTCTGCTGAGCTATCTCACTGGCCCTTGGTAGGTTTGTGGTAAGTGGTATGTGTATAGCATTGCTGAATTTTGTATATTATAGAATAAAAGAAATAAATATATTGATCTAAGGAACCTATCTTCTCACTGATTAAAGTCAGACAGGAGTTTAGGAACTCTGGCTTAATGGTAACTCATTTCACAAATATTTTTTAGACTTACAAGTTAGGCTATGTACTATAGATACTATAGAAGATTATAATGGACTAGCACAGGTTGTAGAATACATATCTTCTGGGTTGTCATTCACATAGTAGCTGTGCCAAAGCCACCATCTGTAATTTTCAAAGCACAAAATGCAGCACATTTCTTTGTAATGCCTTGATTTCTGGACATAAAATAGTGTGAAAGACAAAGTTCCAGACATGAAATTTCTGTCAAGAGGAAAATACATAAAATTATGCAAATATACAACAGTGGTAAAAGCAACAGGACAGGTCCCTTCGGTACAACATGAGACAGGAATTGACCGGAGCATCAGAGGAAGATGGAAGATTTCCTGGGGAAAAATAGGTTGTATTTCTGCTGAGATTTGAAAGAAAAGTATGATGTGGCGAAAGGAAAAGAGGGAAAGACACAGAGGCAGAATGTTTGGGCAGACTTTATGGAAAGCTCTTTAAGGTAAAGAAAAAATAATGCTCCAGGAAACCTTGTAAGACAAAGAATTGCTAAAACAAGCTCTAGGCTGCAAGAGCTTAAGTAACTTACCCAATGTCACTTACCCTATTTTGAACATGTTTACTTGCAAAATATTTATTA
Source organism: Octomys mimax (assembly GCA_002564305.1). NCBI lineage: Eukaryota > Metazoa > Chordata > Mammalia > Rodentia > Octodontidae > Octomys > Octomys mimax. The sequence continues at coordinate 7,345 of NDGM011197243.1, forward strand.
TTATAATTATTATAACTTTTCTACTGATAACTGTATTGTAGTGGATTCTAGGATAATTTCTCATACTAGGCTGGATTGATGGCCAGCTCTCAGTGGAAGCCCTGTTTGTTCTGTTCATCTTCTCATACCCAACACAGTCTATTTGTTTCCTTGAATGTAGTCATTTTTGAAGATGTCTTGATTGGCAAGTTGTTGAGGTCTGGATCACTGTAAGTACCTAAAATACAGATGGTCCCTGACATTTCTACATAAGATTTTGACTTTATGATGGTGGGAAAGTGAAACAAATTCAGTAGACACTGTACTCTGCATTTTGAATTTTGATTTTTATTCCTCAGGCTAGTGGCATGCAGAATGATATTCTCAACTGGTGCTAGGTGGCGGTAGTGAGCTACATGTCAGTCAGCCACACAGGGATGCTATATAGTAGCACACTGTGTATCATTAGTGTTCCCTAAGGGAACGGAACCAAAATCATGTAATACTAAGATTCCTTTAGACAGGCTTATAGGATCAGAGGAGGGGTAGTCCAACAGTAGCCACCTGCACACTGCAGAGCTAGGGGATCAAGCTGCTTAGTCTAAGAAGTTAGAAGCCTCTGAGAAAAAGTGACCTGGTTATTTTTGATTTATGCCCAGGAATGTGAATATGTATGTTTCATAATTTATTGTTCAGCATATTAGAAATGGTTTGCCAGTGGTATTTTTTGAGGCAGTGTTGTGGTAGTATATGAAAAATATCTTCATGGAGGTATTTGTGGAAATTTTTCAAAACCACATTTATTGATAATCACAGCTTTTCTCTTATTTTCCTCATCAATTACTGGATTAATTCATTTATTTATGAGGCATTTATTAAAATCTTATTTTTATTTTTTTGTATTTGAGGGAAGGGTCCACAAGGTGTTCAGGGTCTCACTACTAGATCAGACTCGTAGTGATCTGCCACTTTACAGCCACCCAAGAGCTGGGATTACAGGCCTGTGCCACCACATCAGTCTCAATAGCTGTCTCAGGGCACTTCAGGGGCGGGGTTGGCATTGCAGGCCCAGGGATCAAACCCCTGGTGCCTGAGCCTGCCTGTAGGCGCTTTAATCTGCTGAGTTCTTTGGCTGGCCCATAGATTTGTTTATTTTCTATTTATTTGGTTGGCTCAGGCTGCCTTAAGGGCGGGTCTGGTAAGGTACATGGATCTGGGAATTGAACCGCTATCCCCTGAGCCTGAGTGGGTTTGCCCGAGCAGGCTCTTAAACAACTGAGCTAACCTGCAAGGCCCCCAGAAATGTTACATTTTAATGAAGCCCAGTTTATAAACTTTTTGGCTTTTACTTGATGCTTCTTATGTCTGAAATATTTGGCGCTTGTGAGGTTATAAACATACTCTCCTATTTAATCTTTCACATTTAACAATTCATCTAGAACTGATGTTTATGCATGAAGAGCCAAGGTCCTTTCTCCCTATGATGATCCAATTATTCTAGCACCATGTATTGAGAAAACTCTCATTTCTTACTGCACTGTACTGGCGTGTTTGTTGTAAGTTATCTGGAACTCTTTGCAAAGGTGATTTTTAAAATTGTACTTATTTTATTCATATTTAAATATTTCCATCTGTGTATTTATTTCATACTTTGGATTACAATCTAGTAATACTCTTATTTATATTTTGCTCTTTGGGCACTGGGAACTTCTTCAATTACTTTTTCAGTTACTTTGGAAACTTCTTACTAACTACTTCAATTACCTTTGCCATATTCCCGGCATTATGATGGACTTTTTGTTTCTTTTGTTGAGGTTTATTTGTTTTTCATCATTTTTACTTTCTGCACAGTAAGGTGCTCCAGGCTGATCTTTTATTCTTCCAGCCCTATTCCTTGAACCATCTGTTTCTTCAGTGAATCCTTGTTCTTTTATTGAAGAATGGGAATTAGAGATCAAGTTGTGATTGTAACTGTACTTGTTATATCACTGCATCTAGGCTTCCTTGGCTTATAAATTCCTGCAAACTGAATTTTGCCAAGCCCCCTTTCCCCAGATCTCTGTGTCTACATCCTAATTGCTAATGAGGAAATATTAGGAAGCAAGGCCTTTAGGAGGGGAGTAGGACACGATGGTGGTGCTTGTATGAATGAGATCAGTGCCTTCACAAGGGAGACCTAAGTCAGTTCACTCACTACTCTTGCCGTGTAAGATACAGTGGAAAGGGTGGCAATGAGCCAGGAAATAGCCCACATTGGATGCTGAGTAGGCCAGTATCTTGCCCCTGAATGGTATAAACTAATTTATTTTTTATCTTTTTAAACTAAATTTTTGTTGCTTATAAACCATCCAAGCTATGATATTCCATTTGTAGCAGGCAGAAATAGACTAAGCCACAAAGCAAATAAATTTGTATATCCACAAGCCTATAAATATACATTTATCTGTCTATATCTATAAATATCTGTATCTGTGTCTGTCTGTTCTATATTAAGTTAAACATGATTTCATGCTGATGTACCCAATTCCAATCCAGTGCTACCTAGATCATTCTGGCTTTTATCTTTGCTTCTCTGTGGCTTCCCATTCCAACTGTGTTACATCCTAGCTCCCAGGATCAGCCACTCATTTACTTAAATGTTTAGTTTCAGCATCCACGTAGTATGGTTTCAAAATTGTTAGACCATATCCTTAAACTAGAGGAGAGTGCTATGTGTAGCTTTATTTGACTTTAATTGGATAAACTCATTGCCATCATTACTTAGGTCTATATTTCCATCTCTCCAGGTACAAACACACACACACACACACACACACACACACACACACACACACACAGGGTTCCTTTTCCAAAATATTCATTCTGAAATTTATTAAATTTCTAATGATTTCTTTTAAAAGGTTGGATACTAAAGTTCACCCTTCTGAATTTTGGGATATATCAGTGGTACCGTGCTTGCCTAGCAACCACAGGAGCTTAGGTTCAATCCTCAACATTTAAATAAGTAAAAGAACAAGATATACTATGTATAGATAGCAATTCCCCCACAGTGAAATGTATTTATTATGTATCATAAATATGCTAATAAAAAGGGGAAATATAATAATCATCTAAATAAGTAAGTAAATAAATAGAATCTCTGTCTTTGGTAGTGCTATAGGTTTTGATAAATGCTTAGAATCACGTACATTCTATTACTTACACGATATACAGAATAGCTTTGTCACAGTTAAAAAGACAAGTGCTTTATTTGTCAACTCTTTGCTATGAATCTTTGCCAATCATTGATATCTACTGTCTTGTGTTTTTGATAATATCATATAAATAGAATATCATATGAATCTGATATCATATCATACAGAATACGTAGTATTTTAAGACTGATTTCTTTATAAAATTTAAGAACCATTCATGTCTTTAAATAGGCTAATAAATCCATTTTTAATCACAGAGTAATCATTTTTTAATACTTTTATTGAGAAGCTAATAGCAAGGAGATGGTTTCAAAACTGATCAGTAGGACAGTTTCAATAATAAATACATTTCACATTGTTGTCTCAGTGTTGAATTATTCATTGTACAAGATGCAGGCATGACATCCTGTCCACAATCACTATTAGAACAAATCTTATTCATGGAATTAAGAGAATGTAGCTGTATATGTATCCTAACTATTTTGTATCTGTTTATACAGATACAAAATATATATATTTTGTATATACAGATACAAAATAGTTATTCATTTGTATCCCCTTTTTTGTTTAGTTTTGTCAGAGAAGGGTATTCCATTGTCATTTAAA
>NDGM011197245.1:0-12373 GCA_002564305.1 Octomys mimax
AGAGAGAGAGAGAGAGAGAGAGAGAGAGAGAGAGAGAGAGAGAGAAAGAGAGAAAGAAAGAGAAAGAGAAAAAGAAAGAAAAAGAGAAAAAGAAAGAAAAAGAGAAAAAGAGAAAGAAAAAGAAAAAGAGAAAGAAAAAGAAAAAGAGAGAAAAAGAAAGAGAGAAAGAAAGAAGTGGCATCCAATAATCCATATGATTTTAAGTAAATTAATCCTCATTTCTTACTCCCTCATTTGGATTCCCTGCCTTTCCAGAATTTTAGAAAATAGCAACACACTTGATAAATTTACTTGGCTGCTGAATTGCTTGTCTTTCTTCTTGTCTGACATCTATGTAGGCTGTAGGGCTGTATTGTTGGTGCACAAAAAGCTGAATGTTCTACAATGAAGGAATGTGTTCTTTAAAAGGAAGAGGCTCTACAAACCACCATATCAGTTGAAAGTAAGAGAATAAAGCCAATCTGCTATTTCCAAATTGACCCTCTCTGATTAAAGGAGCAAATTGCATGCTACTTAAAACAACCAATCTGCCTTCCATAAAAAAAATAAAAAAATAAAAAAAAATTCTCCTTTCAGAGTTCTATTTCATTTCCTGGCTATTACTGACTAGACACCAGATGAAAAAGGGATGGTGGAAATTTAAATTTACTATAAATTTGGAAATTTACTGTGAAGTGTATACAGTGGGAGTCTTGGTAGTGGACATGTCTCTTTAAATGCCCTTCCTTCATAATCATTCCAAGCAGACACACACAGGAGCATTCACCCTGACTGAGAACCAGGGAGGGTGTCCATGTACCTGGGCCCAAGAGTAACTCTCCATGTCTCCATTTGCCATCCCGGTCCTTATAGGCTGACACACTGTGCATTTGTTATTGGCAAATGCCCAGCTCTACTTTGGCAGGAATATGATCTCGGAGTTTGATTCTCCAGGTATAGGAACCACCAGGGGAAAGAAATGCTTCTGTTTTTACTAGGCTCTTAACAAACTAGGTCTTCTATGAACACTCCACCCAGAAAGCCAAACACATGGTTGGTAGATCTGTTACAATGACAGCTCAGGCTGGGCACACATGGCTCTGGCTGCTGCTTCCTTCCATTTAGCCAGCCCCTAGCACAGGATAAATTAACTGAACTCATATTAACTACTGCCTGATGCACACCAGGCTCATTTGTAAGTACTGGAGATAACCATGAAAGCAAAAAACAAGAAGCTCCTCTCTCTGGTGCACCTTATTTTGTAGAGGGAAGACTGACAATAAACAATTTTTAAAACTCCACAGGTGTGGCCAATGCAAGCACTGTTGAGAGCCTTGATGAAAACGCAACTGGATGACATGAGAATGGATGACTTTTGTAGCACTGGGTGCCAAGGAGTACATCTTTGGGAAGATCACAGTTGAAGCTGAGTAATAAAGAATAAAGAAACAAACCAGGCAAAGGCCTTAAAGAATAGGCAGAAGGGGAGACCATGTATGGCCTTAGAGAAAGACCCAAAACTGCAGTTCCTGTCCCAGGCTGTTACCTTACCAAAATAGGTGCCTGCAGAAACAACCTACCACTGGCAGACACAGTGCCAAGCCAACTTTGGCCTGGCAGGCCACTTCATCCAGTGTGTCTTTGTAAGACTCAGTACAAAGGTTTGCAAGGATGGAGTGATTTGCCCTAAGCCACATAATTTCCAGCAGGTATAACAAGCTAGAGGCAGGGCAGAGGGAGCGATGAAGAGGTAACAATATTCTAAGGTAGATTGGCTTTTCGAGAACATCTAAAGCATAGCAGACTGCTCCACAACAAGAAAAGAAAATAAATTCTTATAAAACACCACTACCTCAATGAGCTAGGCTTGGCCAAGTTTTTCCGTAATAACAAACAATTCCAAAACTCTCAGCAACTTAAAGCAATTTAAGTTTCTTATCATGGGTCAGCAGAAAGGCTGTGTCAGATTTCTCAGAGGAAGGAAAGAGTTCCAAAGGGCACAACTGACAATGGAATACCCCAACTCAGAGGTGATCCAAGTCCCTTTGCTCACTTCTTATTGGCCAAATCTATTTCAATGGCTCATCGCCAGCATGAAGGGGCTAGGTCACACTGGTCATGCACATACTCTGGAGAGAGACAGACCAGAAGTATTTGGTAACTAGCACGTCAGGCTGTACACTGTGTTCTATGCTGTACAGCCTGTGCCAGCAAGCAGAAAAGCCCTCCACAGGATGATGACACAGCAAGCTTTCTCTTATCATCCTAGAAAAGCTGAGGTGTAACCAGCAATAAAGCAACAGAGAACATGAAAAGGAGAGAAGCACCCAGTAGCTGACCTACCGTTGTTTTGTCAGCAATAGGAGAAAGAGAAGTATGATCAGGTGAGGAGGGAGAATGTCATGCTAAAAGCTGAAGGGGGTTCCCCAGACACTCAGAAATTTGGACCTTCAAGCAAAGTTCTATCATAATAGAAACAAGATGCTCAGAGGTATCTCCATATACAGGAAGTGGGAAATTAGTGTTAACTTGGAAGACAGTTTTACTAGTTTCTGGTTCCAATAACTGCTATCCTTAAACCTTCTAAAGCCATTTCCCTGCCAGGAAAAGCTGTCTAAACAGGTAGGTTCATCCCTGCACATTCCCTAGGACAAAAGCTGGTGAAATAAGACCTGCCCACTCACCTACTTTCATGTACCAACTTAGACTTTGCCTTAAGAGACAGTCAGATTTGCCCAGAGTGATGGCACACACCTATAATCCCAGTACTTAGGACACTGAAGCAAGAGGATCACCTTGAGTTTGAAGCCAGCCTGAGCTCCTTAGTGAGGACACTTTTGTTTGTCTTCTTTTGTTTGGTTTGGTACTGGGGATCAAACTCAGGACTTTGTGCTTGCCAGGTAGATGCTTATACTGCTGAGCTATCTCCCAGCCCACCCCGGTGAGCTGAGGGCCAGCTTGCACTATACATAACAAGACCCTGTTTCAAAAACAAGACCAAATGAGACAACAGAAGTAGTCAGATTTTCTATCTGCCAGTACTGGTGGGCCACTACAAATGTTCCTTCCCATTTCTCCTGGCCTTCCTAATCTCATACAACCTGGGGGTTCGCATACCAATGCTGCATCCTGTGTAAGATCCAGAAAAGCAACATGAGCGTGCACTTTCTCCAAAAAGTCTACCCTCTCCAGGCCAATGCTAGTGTCCCTGTGGGGAACACATTATCTCTTATCTTCTTTTGCTCCAGCATAAACACATACAGGAGAGGCTTGGTACTCTGCTTCCAAAGGCCACAGTGAGATGAGTTTACAAATTCAGTCCAAGGACCCAGCAGATCAAAGAAGCCACACAGCACAGCTCTATCACACGAACCCCAAGAAAATCTTCCTACTCTGCCCAGTTTTTCCATATGCATCATTCCTTTACCCAAGCCTGCCTGTGAGAAGAAGCATTCCAAACTGACATGTGCTTAACGACTACAGAATTCTCCACCACTTTTCCATGGAAATTGCACACACACACACAAAAAAAAAATCCCTAGCTTTACAGCAGGATGTCAGAATGGTCTCAGCCTGCAGGCCTCTGCTGGAAACCCTGGAATCCTTCTTAAGGAAATCCCACCCAATGACCTTTTCAGCACATAATTAGAGTGTAAGGTTTTCTTAAGCCATGTGCTAAGATGTTTCTTGTATTAGCCCATTGGTGATCTGAGATCTCCTGTGATTACTGGGGATTGCTGTGCCCCTTCACAGAGTTCAAAAGCTAAGCAGTCAAATACCTCTGGGCTTTGGAGGCGCACTGCACTGCGTTTGCCAAAGTGAAATGCTTTCTCATTAGGACTCGATGTGATCTGCGGTTACTGGTCTGTGGAGGCTTTTTAGAGAATTCATATATATTTTCTTCACCTCACAAAGAGGTTGGAGTTCACAGGCTACTCGAACCCGCCACCCCACCCCACTCCTATCCGGAGGCACTTGGTCGAGAATTATTTAATCCTATTAAAGCGTCACATCTGGGTGATAAAACTTTGTCATGGGGCCTCATAGACTGCCTTCAGAGGAACTTTCAGTGTTGATTCATGAAATGTCCCCTAGTGGGGATGGAGGTTCAGGTTTTACTTGGAGCCATCAGGTACCTGTCTTCTCTTCTCTCTGTACCCCAGCACCCCACCTCCCCCATTGGCACTTGGTCCACAGTTTCACCAGACAGCAGCTGCAGAGGACATTCCTCTTTACTACTTGCTGCACAGCTCACTTCCTCCATGGAAATGTCTGGAAACATTCATTCCTAAGCCTCAAGAGCAATTTTTCAGGAGTGGTGCCCTCCTGCGAGCAGCTCGTCCACATTCTCTCTTTGCTAGCTCAATCTCTACCAAAGCATCCCTCGTCGGTGAAAAGCCACCAGGAAAACCTGAGGAGGGACTATTTGCCAATGTAAAAAAAAAAAAAAAAACAGAAGGGGGCTGTTATACATTCCTGGTGTTGACCACTTCCTCATTATCACGAGGACCAGACCAGCATGCTCATGGGCAGACTCTAGGTCAGACACTAATCTCTTGCTTTCTCCACAGGAGGAAGTCATTCAGTCCTAAACACAATCTCATGAGGATGCAAACACTATTTTCCCCATTGCAAAGATGAAAATGAGGTTGCAGAAGGAATAATTTGCCCAGTGTGATGCAACCAGCTTGGGACAGAAGCTGCGTAAAACTTTATTCCGATTCTAGGTGCATTCTCTTAATAATAGCCTTTCTAAATGGCCCGTGGAACTGCCAGGTAAGAATGCTGCCTGGACCAATGACCTATCCATTCTCTGCTCTTTCTTTCCTCCTTTGGGAATCACCTATCCTGTGAATAGTAGGGACACCCGTGAGGGATACGATGGCCCACCTCGATCCCAGCACTGCTGGCCTGCCTGTGAAAAGGAGGCGTACACAACCCCGATTCGTGGTCCTGGGTTGCTTAGCAATCCGTTGGAGACTACAGTGAGCACCTGGGGGAGATTTGCAACCTGCAGAAAAGACCCAGCTACTGTCTCCTGTTCTACTAGTGTAAAGATCAATGTTCCTTCTCTAAGGCTAGGTCCACCTCAGTGCTAGCAAGGTCGCCACCTTGATCCAGAACTGAATTCTAGCAACACTATTTGCAGAGTTAAAACATGTGATTGGATGTTAGAAATCCTTCTCTGAGACTCAGTCCTGTGGTGATAGGGCTGCTGTCTACATGTAGTGTTGGATAGGCACAAGAGCTGGCCTCTAACCCCACAGGCCACCACTGAATGCTAATTCTCTCTCTGGAGATGGGTAGTTTATCCTCATGCCCCAGCTTTAAGGGTCTGTACTCCATGGATTTCTACTCCCCACAAGCTCCTCAGCTCCTGACTCAGTTCTAGGAGCTTCCATATCCTTCCTGGTTCATTTTGTGTATTTCCTTACCCCTGACCTCCACCTCACCTCTTTCCCTCCTGGCCCTTGTCCTCCTTCCCTAATCACCTCTGTCCTTGGCTCAGCCTCTCTAGTCCATGGCATTTGGGTGGCAACCCCCAGGGTGTGAGGGTGAGGACTTCCTTGAATGAGCCTACAGCTCCTGGCTGAGCCAAGACAAATTTACTAAGTAGGTGATTTGTTTCCACACACCCGTCACATGTGCCCAATCTGTCCACTCCTGGCATTAGCCCTGGACAAATCCTGGCACTGGGTCTCTCACTCTCATACTTACAGACCTTGAGTAATGTCTTATGGCTACAGATTAAGCATAAATTCTCTCTGATGCTTTCCAAATCCACCCCTACCCCTTCCTTTGGCAGAGCCTTGCTGTGTTCTCACTACGCCTGCCCTCCAAACATGGCCCCAGGCAAGCAAAGGTATCATCCCTTGCGCAGCCACTGACCTCGGGCAAGTCCCTGCATTGCCCAGGACTTGATGTTCAACTACAAATTGCAGAAGATCTCCAAAGTGCCATTCCTAAAATATTCTATTCTCAGACTTGAGGAAATTGAAGCTAATTTGACAGCCACAGAGCTAGACAGCCAGAGCATTCTTTTTTTAAATCTTGGTGGAAGGTGATTTTGAGTTCACATCAGCTTCAAAAATTTTATTTTTGCTGTGGATGTAGCTTGGTGGTAGAGCATTTGGATACCATACCCAAGATCCTAGGTTCAGTTGCATATCCGTAATACATATATTCACACACACACACACACACACACCCCAGCATCATCTCAACTTCTGCTTTAGGGTGACCACCTACATTTAATCCCTAAAGTGGCTCCAGTGTGGTATGTGTCCTCACATCCTTCTAGGCCATGCCAAAGATTCATCAGGGTCTGGAATGATCCAGTAATGAAAAGTCACTAAAGCTAAAGTTGCTACAAGAGAGAGGACATTTATGAATGAGATTTTTCTCACTGCACTAACAACAGGAAATGAGTCATTCAGTGTCTCACTGGCCAGAAATTCCTCCCTTGCAGATCTGCAGGATTCTCCATTCAACAGCACTTAAATCCAATGGGGAACCAGGAAGGTGGGTTCTCCCATGGTGGGTGTTAAAATAAACAGGCTCCGGCAGCGTGAAGACCTCCTTGTACTTTAAGATGAAGCTCAGAGAAGGAGGCACAGGAAAGGAAGTACCTGGCCGTGCCAAGCTGCATGTTCATATGCTGTCCCAAATGTGAATCAAACTCAATCTACAAATTACCACACAAATACTAATGCTTATTTCTGCACAGAGCTGCATTTCTGTCTTTTTAAGTCAACTGTTACTGACTTCGAATAAAAAGACAAAAACTGAGAAAAATAAAATATCATGGAAGATGCTACAGGAATAGCATGAGTCCCAGTTTGTCAAGTTATCCTTATTCTCTGCTCAAAGGCAAATAGATCTTGGTTTACACTTGCCACTTCTAAGAATTATTTTCCTTCTTGTCTTATCCTTCAGTCCTAAGGTGTGGAGCTCAAAGGACACATGAACCTTCTAAAAGAGAACCCACTTCTTTGCATTTATGTGTCTATGTGCATTTGTTTAGGGAAGGGGCTCAAAAGTCATCAAACACTGAAACAATTCAGAAGGAAGTTAAGGGCTCATGGTGCAATAGATCTCCATCCTTATCCCGTCTTTTAGGGGAAGGAAATGGAACAAGTGGAGCCCACATAGATGATTCCAGATCATGCAGGTCATTTATACCAGATGGAACTCCCATCAGATGTCTGAAATTTGTATTCTTGATGTTCAATCAATATATACCACGTTTGAGTTATCTGGTTTCAATTCAAAAAATATCGATTGGATGCCTACAGAGGCCAACATGATTACCAGCACTAGTAACAAATTGTCATGTACCTATACAGTTGCATGTGTTGTGAAAGTGTTGAAGTCTTCCATACTGCCCAAGCCAAGGCCCACTCTCCCAGCCCCATAAGGCTCCCCCAGATGCCCCACCCAGGGGGTCAGTGCCTGGAAATACAGAAGGCCTGCAGGGGCCAACTTAGCCCAGTGGTCAGTGACAGTGTGGACAAGTTCCAAGGCCCCAACATCAGTTAACATTGTGATGAACACCCCTGAATATAATCATTAACAAAAAGTGGCCTGGCCTTTACCTTCATTTTCCTTATAGTCAATATTAATTGGAGAAACTAACAGCTGCCACCATGAGAAACAAGCCCAAATTACCAGTTGCTTCCTATGAAGAATGTTTATTTCTCCAAATCCTGCCAGGACCCAAGCTTTGTCACGGATGAATTTGCTCCCATGATACTCCATTGACCAGATCCCAGTCACATGGTTCCAACCTAACTGCAAGAGGGGCTGGAAAAGTTCCTGAGAGGAATAAAATGACTAGTAACAATCTAAGCACCTCTAACCCATAATCTGACAGTATAACCATGCAGGACACATGGCTATTAATTGCATTACTAAATGTAAAATTCAACCCTGTGACAGGCTTCTGTCTACGCTGTTTCAGAGGTCACTTCTGCATGTCCCAGAGCATCCAGGGCCTGGAGAACTTGCTGAAGCCTGGAAGAACCAAGCCGCTCCCAAACTTCGCTAATCCTATAGTTTTGGGTAAGATCTGAACACTGATTGCCAGAGGTTCCCAGAAGATGCTGCTACCAGGATCTTATCTCACCCATGCCAATTTGTGCATCAGTTTTCCTAGGTTATCAGAGAGGGCTTATGCCAAGATAAACTCACCCTTTTCCCTATTTGCCATTTCCAAAGCCCTTTTCTGCTCTGGTATCATCGTTGAATATTGTCCCTCCAGGATTTTGGCCTTAAGGAGGAATTGCCAGCTAACTGACAGAAGCAGTGGTGGCATTTCAAATCTGATTACACTTTCCTAACAGCTACCATGAGTCTCCCTCCCCTGTCCTCCCCACACCCCAATCTCCTCACTGCAACTCGGCTCTCTCCAAAGACGCTTCAGATGGCCAAGGCCATGTTTAGAAAGGTCATCTTCATTGTCCTTCCTTTCCTTTCCCTTCCTATTCCAAACCCAGTTCAAAAGAACCTTTGCTTCCTTTTAGAGTATTAATCCTGCCCAGGAAGAGACACATGCTCATAATTTTATTATAGTCAGAAACTAGAAAACTAAATTTTATCGGAAATGTTTCCCCTTCCATTGGCCTACAATACTGATTTCCCAGATGTCAGTGAACCACTGCCACCTCCACCTACTTCTTGTTTCCATTTTCTTGGTTCCTGTATGTTAGAGGCAGCTGATATGGTGAAGTCACGCAGATCTGAGTTCAACTCCTGCCACTACTCTGCCAGTTATGGGACCCTGAATCGAAATTTTCCCATCTGTGCTGTGGTGGTAATAAAACTGATCTCATAAAACTCTTGTGATGAAGTATGACTTCATAGAAGTAGTAGCCCCAGGTTTACGCAAAGGTGAATGGCAATTTTTACCCTGGAATGTATTTTTTAGATACCCCATAAATAGGGATTACTAGTCACTCCAGATTGGATTAGTGACGGTAGCATTAAACTCCAAGATAAACACACATTTTTCCACACCAGATTCCAATTCCAGCTGGGTGACCCTAAGCAAATTACTTGACCTTTCTGTAACTCTAAGCCATTTGCCACCTGTAGGAACGAAAACGTGTTTACCATCTTGTTTCTTCTGTGAATACTCTGCAAATAAGAAGATTAAATTCCTTGCATTTCTTGTAAAGGAATATTTTATATATTCAAATCTATGGTTGAAATGCTGTAGCAAACCAGGAATGAGTAAGGAAAATACACAAGGTTCAGAGGCAGTGTGCAGCTTTATTATCACTGGTGACCTAGCTGGGAAAATTTCCAAAAGAGCTGGGTCCCAAATTCTGCTGGTCTGGGTTTTATTGACTTTTGTAAGCACAAAGCACAGAAGCAGAAAATGTAGTTTTTTGATAGGGTAGGACATGTCCCACGACTTTGGGAAACTGGTGGATTGACCAGGAAATAGAAACTTACAGTGTCGCAGATGTCAGCGTGGATAAAGAACCAGGAAGTGAATTTCCGGCATCCCTGAACCGGTGAGGAGGCCAGGTTGGAAGAGTAGGAAGAGAATAAAGGGGGCTTTCCCACTTTAACATTAACCTGCAATATCAGAAAGTGAACTATTTGATGAAAACTTGTTTTCTAGAGAAAAGATTGTTCTCTCAAGAAGGAATTATTTACCAGTAATGCTCTCTGAAACTTTAGATAAGAGGTTTTGGTTCAGTCAGTCATGCTTTTCCTTTTTCACGGAGTTACTCCCGAGTAAACCTGCACATTAACTTCATCACCTGAGATCTAATCCCTATTCATAAATTTCTGTAACAACTTGAGGATTAATATCAATGAGTCAGTCATTCAGGAATACGCAAAAGTTGCTACAGTCCTTTGACCCAGGATTAGGTGAGCACAACACACAGAGCTTGGGCCACTTAGCACTTGCCTGGCTGCCCTAGAAGCCGGAGCGGTCCTCTGGGAGTTAGGTCGCAACTGAAATGCAATTAGAAGAGCTCATGCCATGCTCATAAGATAGGGTCTTTAGCATAGTGTGCTTTTCCATCTTAAAGTTTGTGAAGGACGTTTGCCCTCCGCTAATGACAGGAAGTGAATCACTCCCTGCTTTGGGCGGCCAGTCAGGTTGTTTTTCCATTCCCGGGGAGTCAGCCTGCTGTGGGACTGAGAGCACTGGTGCCTCTCCCAACATCAGAATATCAGCACGAGTCTCATCCGTATAAGGAAGGCGGGCTCAACTCAGCACATAGGGTCACCTGTCCACCAGACTAGCAATCTAAAACTGTGGTGTCCCTGCCCTTTCAAGCTCCATAGAACACTTGACCCTCAGAGGTCTCGGGTGTGTGTTTCCTTTTTCCTGTGCCTCCCATCTTCCACACACAGAAGAGATGGGACTCAAATATCCCGGGATCAACCATGATACATAGTAGCAAAATGAGAACACATCATCTTCAAATCTAGTGCTGAAGTGGGTTCTAATGAGCCTGTGTCTAATTGTTTTATAATTGATCTCTCTCCCCACACCTGCTCCCCATCTAAATCACTCGTCTACTGAGCAGCTTAAGAAGATCTTAGGCACGTGGAGAATGAGAAAAAATATCTTAAGAGCGATTACAAGGAAAGAAAAAAATGTTGGTTAGGGCCTGAATACACCGAACTCTCTCCTAAGTCTTCCATGGGAATTTTTTCTCTTCATTTGAAGAAATCAAGTCAAGGGCCGGCACAACCCTGCAATGACAGATATGTTCCATTCCAGTGTCTTCTAATCCCCAGGCACAGCCCCCACACAGCATTGCTGATCTTAAGCTAACATTAATGAGAGGCAAAAATGCAGACCCACCACACAAGGAAGGGTGTGGTCACCCCAGTGCAGCATGTGGCCCAGGAGCCGTGGCCCAGGAAGACAGGGCTTTGTTCTTCCACAGAGCGATCCTGTCCACAAGCCACTGTTCAGTCCATTATTTTTTACAAAACACTGTATCTTTGGTGCTTAGTATGGAAATAAAACAAGCAGATGCCAAGATGAGGGGTGAGGAGATGAAACACTTGTGACATACAAAGAGGAGAAAAAGAAGAAAGGAAAAAGAAAGCTAGGAGAATGGGAAAAGGAAGACAATATAGAAGAAGAATAAGAGCTGTGGGATAGCCTGTGCTATATTTGAAGTGACAGAATCCTTTTCCTTCTCTCCAAAGTGTAAGCAAAATGTTAGCCCTGAATTTCTTTCCCCTGGTACTATGGATCAAACTTAGTCAGGACCTTGTGTTTGCCAGGCAGCACTTAAGCCACTGAGCTATCTCACCAGCCCAGTGAGCCCTGGAAAGTGCATTTGATTTTATGTCTTGCCTTCTGCACAACCCCTCCTTACACACACACACACACACACAGAGCAGAAAGTTCAATAATTTTTTCACATTGAGGGTTGAAGTGCCCAGACTCCCTGGAACCATGGGTTCAAATTCCAGCACAATAACTAGATCTCACTTCTTTCAGTGGCTCAGAGTGAGGATTTCTATTTACTTTCCTCCTCAGGGTCCAAGTCTGCAAATTTTTGGTCTGTAGCAAAATTCTGTGATTTATCGGCGTAGTTAGGATAAAGGTGTCATTAGGAGAGCAGAAGAGTAAAACTTCTCAAAGTGTACAATGGGAGAAGTATTTCAGCAAATTGATGGCCCTGAGCTCTCATTACCCATCCTCGTGAGGCGCAGTCAGGTGTTGAGTGTGTGAGAGATGAAACGCCCTGCTTCCAAGTACTCATAGCAGAATGTGTCCACTAGAACACAGTCACAGCTAAAAGGTGCCAGAAGGAGACATTCAAGCGCGTTCACATTTGCTTTTAACCACTAATGATTTTAATTGAGGAGCAACAATTTTGCAAAAACAAATGATTAACTGTGACTGTGGGATGAAACCAAGGCCATCGCAAATAGTTCCAGGGGTCATTTGTGGTCCAGATCATTGGTTCTGCATTAGGCCAGGCTGAATTCCTTTCCTTATTCCATCATGTATCAAGTGGAAGGATTCTGAGCAAGTTACTTAATCTCTCCATACTTCAGTTCTCTGAGTTGTAAATTGTAGAAGGAGTACAGCAAGTTCTTGGAGGTTTTGGAATAATTTGAATAATTTGAATAATAAATAATTTACTTAAAGTTTTTTTAATTCATAATAAGGTTGATTATGTGTTTTGCAGTCATAAATTAAAATTGGTATAAAATGTTTTGATATTTTATAAACAGATACAAAGGTTTAGAGTACAATTTAAAAGCAGTAGGATTTAAACAGTTACTTGATTTTGAAATCCCATTTAAAGAATAAGAGGTCTAGTGCCCTCAAAAGTGACACAATAGGGGCTGGTGAGATGGCTCAGTGGTCTAAAGCACCTACTCAGAACAAGCTTAGCAAAAC
>NDGM011197246.1:0-11522 GCA_002564305.1 Octomys mimax
ATAAGCGCTTCCCTGGCAAGCACAAGGGCCTGAGTTCAATCCCCAGTTCCACCAAAAAACAAAACAGTAAATAAATAAATAAATAAATAAAACAATAACAACAAAAATTCACAAGGAAAATGGGGGGTGAGAGTCTGCACATGTGTGTCAGAGGAAAGTGGAATACGGAAATCT
This sequence comes from Octomys mimax, assembly GCA_002564305.1. Lineage (NCBI taxonomy): Eukaryota > Metazoa > Chordata > Mammalia > Rodentia > Octodontidae > Octomys > Octomys mimax. The sequence continues at coordinate 175 of NDGM011197246.1, forward strand.
TATGCCTTAAATATGTAGCACTGAATTCTAAGATGGGCCACTTGGGAACTAAGTAGCTGATAAGGGCAAAGCTCTCATTAGTGGGTTTAGTGATTCAGGAATGCTACTGCCCCTGGCACCATTGAGGAAACAGTAGAAGAAGCCACCTGTAAATCAGAAACAGTCTGCACCAGACATCTAAAGTGCTGACTCACTGAGCCTGGATTTCCTCTAAGGTTGAAGAAAAGAAATTACTACAGTTGATAAGCCCCTCAGTCTGTCATATTTTGTGGGAATTGCTGAAATGATTAGCAATGACAAAGAATGTTATAGAGATATCTTAGGTGAGGGAAAGGGACATTTTTTTCTACAAAAGAAAAGTAACATTAATAAAAAGTTACATTACAGTCCCAGGAAAGAGTAGTCTTGGTGGTAGAAAATGCAAGAAGAAACTACAGAAAATATGAAATACATCAGGTTACAGCACAGAAAATTATCAAGTAGATAATATGCTTTAACCATTGTTTAAATCAAAATATAGAACACTACTTTCAGACACCCCTCTTATCTTCCTCAATTCCTTTCCTCTTACTCTCCTCTGCAAAGTAAGTACTTGGCTGTCTGCTATTTGTCTGTCCTCTAAAATATTTATTAGCAGAATCTCACACTATGTATAATTTTGGATCTTATTTCTTTAACACAAAATTAATTCTTGACATCCATCGTTAATGTGGACATGGCTAGATTATCAATTTCTATTGCAGTGTATTACTTTACACATCATTATTGCAACAAACTATTTCATTTATTCTTGAAGGTCGCCTGAGGTCTTCGGTCGCCTGAGGTCTTTGTGTTCTTGTCAAGTACGTACAATGTTGCTATGGAGAGTTTTCTGCATATATTTTGATGTTTTCTGGCCCTTCACTTAAGAAAATTCTAAGAAAAAGAATTGTTGAGTCACTGAGTATGCATATATCCAATATTAACAAATAATTTAGAATAGCTATCCAAAATCCTTACATGGGTTTATAGGAAGAGCTACGGAACGAGATTTTTCTGGCAGAAAACTCTACCCAATCTCTGTTATTTATTACCATTTGTCTTTTAAGTTTTAATCACTTCTCTGTGTTGTGGTGTTTCATTGTTATTGTTTGTGTCATCCCAGTAAGTGATTATGCTAAGCACCTTTGCATCAGTATTGGACTATATGGATATTCTTTATTGAGGAGAGTCTCATGAGGTCTATGAATCTCTCTTTTATTTAAGTGTCATATTTTACTTTAGATGCATTTGTTTTTAGGTATTTAAGTACGATTTCATGAAGTACTAGTTTAATAATAATTATTGAATTTGCAATTTTTTAGTCAAGTTGTACACATTTGACTGATTTGTTCTAATAGAATTTTTATTGTTAATCAATTATTTTATCATAAAAATTTGTAAATTCAGGAATTTCAGGGGAAAAATTGACTATGGTAAAATATTAAGTTCTTTTATGATTTTTGCCCAAGGTTTATGAAGTTGACACTAAAATTTCTTAAATAATAGGGAGTAGATCAAATGCTCCCCCAAATTTCACATTTTATTGTTTTAAAAATATTTCAATGTATATACCAATTGTTTCAACTCTATTGCTAATTTATCATAGTTTGTGCAAAGAAAAGTTTATGTTATTACCTATTACTTTTTCATAGGAATATTTATGGTTCATGTCTTATACTCTAAATACCTTATAGATAACAATATGCTTTTCAATAACCACTATTACTTCTCTATTATTTTAATTTTCTCATAAAACAAAAAGAAGAGAAAGAGGAGGAGGCTCATGTGTATTAAAACACCAACCATTAAGGATTCTACAAAAACAGAACCAATAAAATTTTTATCAAAAAAAATTTTATCTCAAATCTGTTATCACAAATTTAGAAAAGATAAGCTCTATGGGCAACACAAAATTAATAATTATAAATAATCTCAATATAAAAAAGAAATGTGTTCATTAAGAGAATATAAACTAAGAATTTTAAGGAGAAAATGTCTAGTTTCTTTAATATTTTACTTAACTTGAAACTTATCAACAAAGTGAAATTATTATGTATAAATACAATAATTGTATATTTATATCCTTGTGGGAATAAAATAATCTGTTAAAATTGCATTAATATAATGCCATTATTTACCACACTTTTAACCATAAGTGATTAGAAATCACTTTATTATAATAAGGTTTTATTAATAATTCTTGTATGAATTTTCAGAAATATTCATTTTCAGCTACTATCTTGTTCAGAAAATTGTTTGAAACGTCTATTACTTTACAGCAATGAATATATTTACCATAAATATCTTAAGAGTGTTATCGATTTAATATTTATCCCAATTGTCAACTACTTATTAACATTGTTAAATTAGTATTTATGTAGGTAATTTAGGTTATATTAATGGGACAATGCTAGCCTCCCTTTATGCTGATTGAAAAATATGCTTCTTCTCATTATAACTTGGAGCAAAGTTCAATGAAAACAATTATTTTCTGTGTTTCATTCTTTAACCATTTAAGGAAATAATTTGCTTTTGTTCAGAAACACAACTCTACCAATTCCAGTGATCAAACTTTGAAATAAACATTTCAGCACCTCAAACACTTGAACTCACCTCACTCTAAAGATATAGAGCTTTTCCTGCCAATGTTATAGAGCAACAGATACTATTTGTTATGTGTCTGTAATCAACATCGCCTGAGCACTTTCTATTCCAAATAAATTAACAAATAGGAAAATCTTTGCTTGTAATAGGAGACATCATATTCTGGTTTTCAAGAAACATAGAAATAGTAATTGATAGAAAATGCTAGGGGGCGGGGTGATAGCTCAGTAGAATGTGTTTGCCTGGCAATCTCAAGGGCCTGAGTTCAATCCTGGGTTCTGAAAAAAAAAAGAAAGAAAAGGAAAGAAAGGAAATGCTACCATGAGCTGCACTCAAATCCATAGCATTTTCTTCATGAACCCACCTATGGCATGAAACACTATGATGGTGTGCTGTGTCCCTTTGTCTTCATCCAATTGTCCAGTGATTTGTAGCCCAGGTTTTATCACATGGCAGTTATTTGTGGCATCTTATTTTCATCTCTGAAAACACAGAGTTTCCTGTATATACATTTCACCTTAAGAAAAAAAATTCAGAGTAGATGACCTCAAGATAGTCACTCCGACCCAAATCACATGTTTTAGAAATAATGAGATATGATATGCAAGGCTTAAATGTAAAATGTACTTTAAAGAAAATAACATTCCAAAAAGAAGAGGGCTGAGTGAACTAAATGGGCAATAATCTAAGAATAAAAAGCAAAATTACAAAAAAAAATTATGGACCTAGACAATGTTGAAATCAATAAATAATCAATAATAATATTTTTAAATTTCAAAAGAAGAATATTTTCATTTGCCATTCATTTACTTATTAAATGACATTCTAATGAATATTTAAAATGAGTATACATGAAAAATTATACAAACATACTTCTAATGGAAGAAAAATAAATTGAATCAGGTATCCCCCTTTTTAATATGAATACTAAGTGACATGAGATTATACATACTGAGATTAAAATGAAGTATGAAATTAAAAAATCAATACTGATTCATATTTAAACATTTGTGGAATGATATAGATTGTTAGAAATTCAAAAGTTTAACAAAGAAACTATTTTTTTTTTCTTTGCGGAACTGGGGATTGAATTCAGGCCCTTGYGCTTGCCAGGGAAGTGCTTATTCTACTGAGCCATCTCCCAATACAAAGAAACTATTGACGCATCCATTCTTAGAGAAAAACCATACTCACAGGAAAAAATAATAAAAGACCCTCAAATATTTACTTTTATTTTGCCAAAGTTCAAAAGATATTCATATAATATGTGATATTAGAAAATATGTAAACATTTCCTTCATATTCTCACTGACTTTGAAGTTTGAGATGAACACAAATTACAGAAAACATGAAAAAACATACAGTATTAATTCCAAAATACTATAAATTTACATGCTTAATTAATTGCATGCATAATATTTTATTAACTGTAAAGTACATAATGACTTTGTATCATGATTTATAATAAAAGGATATTATACTAACATATGCATATTTTATATTTCAGATTTAGGTTTTAGTTTATCTTCCACATGGTAAAAAAGGATAAGTACTCTTTTTGTTAAGTATAAAAATAAAATAAATACCTATTTAAAACAAATATACACACAAAAAAATAAACTAAAATAAAACAAATATACAAAGATATCAAGCAAATATCTTCTGTTAAATATATTTAATTTAAGAAAAGTTTTAAGAAAGGAATTAATCAAAGCTGAACAAGATGAGCTATTTAAATTTATTTTGTAGTTTGGTAAGATGTTTTCATATTTACATATTTAATTTCCTTTGGATTGCAATCCATCAACTTAGTTGCCAAAACATACAGATGCCCTTGCATTACTTTAAATTTTATTTTCTTCAATTTGTGTTGAATAACAAATCAAAAAGTTTGCAACATAGTTTTGATTAATTTAAGATGCAATAGAAGCTGTTTCCTGTTTTATGTTTGGCAGTAATTAAGGATAATATAAAGTGGTGTGGCATTAAACAACATTACTGAACAGAATTCAGTTCCATTAACAAGCTCCATTAGAGAAGCAAGCTACCTACAAATCAACAATTTTGTGTCAGTTTCAGTAATTACTGTTTTTGCATAATTGGTGTAACAGAATACCTTTGTTGCAGTACTTGAATCATTTGAATAGGCAAGGCAAGGCATAATGCTGAATAAACTATAATTCATATCTAAGATGGAAAATGTCATTTGCTATATGAAATTAATGACTACTATTTTAATTTCACATGAATGCTTTACTTATTAACAAGTAATTCAAGGTAAATTTGAAAAATATTAATGAAGTTTTGCCTTCCCTAAGATGATGTCTTTCAGATAGATAGATAGATAGATAGATAGATAGATAGATAGATAGATGGATGACAGGGGCTATTTGCTTGCTAAAGGCTATATTTTTCAAACATTTAATGGTAGAGCCAGAACAACTTAATAATATATAATATTTACATTGCACAGACTTAGCTCTTGCTCACTCTATTATCTGTCAAATGAGATTCTTCATTTGATTGTCTTTCACTTAAACAATTTTTCTTAATATTTCAACAGTGTGTTTTCCCTGTTTGCAAAGAAAACTCACCACATTGTGAACAGAACTAGGATTACTAATGAAATTATTGGCCTCTTCTGATAGAGGTTTAAAAAAAGAAAGTATAACTCCATTATTTCATTGCTGACCTTGAGTGTTTGCTTCATTGAAAACTTACATTACAATTCAGTGGACATTTTAATTGTGGTAAAGAGAGGGACCTTAGAGCAGTGACCAGGAGCTAAGGGCTGCACACTCACAAGAGGGTTTAGTAATTTAAAAGACACTATTAGAGTGGGCTTTTCTCCACTCACCCTTCGCCTTGCATCACTTTGTACAACAATAAGACCCCCAGCAGGGCAGACACTGTGTTCTTCAATTTTCCTACCTCCAAAAGTACAACAGAATAAACTTCTGTGCATATAAATTAGTAAACTGCAATATAATGTTACAGTTGCACCAAATACTTATCAAAATCTAATTGATACACTTTGCACTGTAAATAAAAGTTATGTCACTGTATCATACATTTGTAACTTATTCACGAATTTTTACTTTTTGATCTATTGCACTTTTAAAAAGTATTGAATATTACCAGGGTTTGTCACAAAAATTAAGATAGTGATATTGGGAAAAATAATTCCTCTTTTAAATTCAAATTTATCCTTATTCCTTTTTTATGTTTTACTATTTTAAGAGCACATGCCTGGTTAAATAATTATGATAAATTTATTCCAATATTATTTAACAATATTGTTTTTATGTTAACAATTGAAAATGTAATGAGTTAATTTCACTACTCTTGTCAATTTCATAAAATTTGAGCTGTTGACAACTAACGACATATAATTTCATACACAAAAATACAAACAACAAAATGCTACCAAATATCTCATGAATTAGGATAACATGAAGAGAGAAATCACAGTAGCTATTTAAAGACACACAATTTGGGAATTCAAAATTATTAAATAGATATCAAATATAGTCTATTACTAAAAGTATTTATAACTGCAAAAGCAGCTGACAACAATGTTGGAAATTGACAAAGAAGCTGGAATTAAAATGTGTACATTCTGTGGAAGGTTCTCCCAAAATGTTGACCCTCTTTAGAGGAGAAGATACAGGGTTTTTTCTGTGAAGTAAGGTTCACCATCAGAAGGCAATGTTTTATGCAACATCATGACCTTAAATAAAATATTTCTCATACCACTGAATAATTAATGCTGGCTTCCTGAAGTAATAGAGGAAGAAGAGCAACTCTGCGCACGAAAATCTGGATACTTCAGTGAAGACAAATTTTGCTTCTCTCTGGGGGATGTGGCTGAGTCTGATCAGCGCCATCTATTGGCTGAGAAGTCCATGGACCTGAGGTCATCTTGTGAGCTCAGTTGATGGCAAACTGGATTCAGAGTACTGAGAAATTAACTTTGTGAAGGAAAAAGCTTCAGACCATTATCCCATTTTTTGTCTTCACTTCTACTACCATGAGCTTTTCGTACATAAGCTCTTCCACCACAGAACGAAGAGGCTAGTAATGGTTGTTGGTTATCCACAGAGTGAACATCTCTCTTCCTGAGAATTTACTGTGCTCCCTGATGGATCTCTGTGAAGACATGGATAGCCGATGTACACATCTTGCTGCCCTCTGCATATGCCCAGCCTGCCACATGCTTAACTCCACCTCAGATCTCTGTGGCACTGAGCCTAATTGTTAATTACTATACAACCAACAATAGCAATCATTTCTGGGTATTTTAAAATATTGAACAATCAAATATACTACACAACATACTTCTTTTAATTGAAGAATTAATATTTAGCAGTGCTTTTTAAGGTTGCCCCTGAGTAGATGGCTGCAGAGAACTAATCATCTTTTCGTTATTCTTATTGATAATTTTGGTTATATTAGCATATTTTGTTCAACAACGGCTGAGCTAGCCATGAGTCTTTTAGATTTTTTGTTTTATTCTTTCAAGATCAACTGGACATTAGTAGCAAGAACATGTCTAGATCATGACTTTTAGGGGAAAACCTAATTATTGTTTATTAATTAATTTAACCAATTCTTAATTTCTCATCTATTTGCTAAATCTGTCTTATGGATCTGTTGGTGCATTGTTTTTCTGATTATCATGGTATGGAAAAATTCCTACACTGTTCTTAAGGACAAGAAAATCCATAAGCATATATATTTTTTATTTAAACTTCGTGGCAATATAGACATCTACTTCTTTGCTAAAAGCTAATTTTGCATAAGAATGACACAAAAAATGGGCTTTGGTATGCGTGCCATTTATCAACCCATAAGCAGTGTCTTTAACCTAAAACAAAATCCCTTTGTTTGGATGCATATATTGCTGAAAATTGTACAGACCATGATAAGATTTATGACAGCTTTCATAGCATTCTTCTTTCTGGCATCCATTTGAGTGCATTAACTATGAAAAGAAACTGTTTGGCTTAAATTGTGAGTATGACTTCAACAATAAAAGCAGAGGAATCCATACAGCAGCTGCTTTCTTGTATATCAATACGCAAGTGTACATATATTGAACTGCACTCTGGTGCTTTTAGGTAGCTGCAGGTTCACTTTAGTTTCACATAAAACACAAAAGATCTGCCTGGAAAATGTAGGTATTAGCAAATTGTGAAGTGTTGGTGGGTACAGTAGCAAAAGGGTGGAACAAAAAACCCACTGTCACACCTTTATTACACTGAAGAATGGAATACAAATTCTAAATCTAGTAGGCAAGATTTTTGAGAGCTTAAATTTCTTTACAAAGCAACACCTAAGCAGTTCAGTGCATGATTTTCAAGGTGGTAATGCAGATATTCCAAAAATATTTAAGAGATATTAATGAGGGCTTGTCAGAAGGAAATGCTATTGGCATGTCATTTATCCTGTGCAGCCTAAATATAAATATCTGAAAAAAAATATAGCACATTCTATGATGATTTCTTGGTGTTTTTTGTTGTCAAAGCCTTGTTGGGAAAAAGCTTTGTTTCTAATATTTACAACAACTACGTCCATTGGCACTGCATGGTACAGAATCCTGAAAAGTTCAAGGAGGTTTAACAATTACCTATCCTATTCATCATTAACTGACATGTATAAAATTAAAATATCATCATTAACTTTGATGATGCATGAGTCTAGTGCTGTGTTCTCATTATGCAGATGGGAAACCAAAGTAGGCTTAAATGAATTAGTTTGGGTCACAATAATTTATAAATTCCTGCATTGGTAATAAAGTGCTAATCAGTTTGCTACCCAAAAGTCTAGAGTGAGACACTGTTATATTGCTATTCCTAAATTAAAATATTCAATTAATAATACTAGAGTGGATTAGAATAAAAGGAGTCTTATCTTGAACATATAGAATATTTAAATTTCCTGAGGATATTTTAAATGAAAAGCACTAAACAGGAAAATTAGAGAATATTTACATTTAGCATAGTCCCTGTTTTGATAATGAATATATCTAATTACTTTTATTGAGAAGATTATTTTGCATAATGAGGCTAATTTAATAAAGTATGTTTCTATGTGCATGTTTGTCCACATTGATTACTTAATAGAAAAAAGTGATTCCTTGGCCTCTAATGAATTACAAAAATCCAAGAAGAGGTAACCAGATCATATTTGTCTCATTTTCAAAGTGTTGCACAATTTCTGTAACTTAATACTCGATAAATATCAAAATAAATTGAATTAATGTGCTTGAGAAATATTGAGTGAAGATGAACATTTTTTAATATCAAAATGAACTAATATGTTTAAAAACATTGAATGAAGATGGACATTTTTTCATGATGAAAAGAATTCCTGTTTTGGTTTGCAACTTGTTTGTTTTAAGAATATGGTATATTTTCTAAAAGAAATAATACATTGAGGTGATAAAACACATATGAATTGGAGGTTTTAACCAATAATGCATCATTATTGATAGAAAAACTTCTTGTGAAAAAATATCCTAATATGATTAAATGGCCATCTGTCTTCCAATATTTGCTGTGTGTGTGTGTGTTTTTGTGTGTGTATGTGTTTGTGTGTGTGATACAAGAAGTTGAATACTGACCCGAGCTCCTGCACAATGAAGTGTATCCTCAGGCTTTATTTCTTAGCTTTTATTTTGAGACAAGATCCTGCTAAGTCGTGAAGTTGCCTGACTTGGACCTCATCCTTCCAGAATGCTGGCTATAGGTGTGCATCACCACTTCTAGTTCTATCAATTTTAGCATAAAATTATATATGTGGTGATACAACCTTTAAAACTTGAGGGCCAGTGAAATAGCTCTGCAGACTAAGCACCTCTTAAGCAAGTGCAGGCAAGAGTTTGGTCCCCTGTACCACATTCTGTGCTGGCCCCACCCCCAGGTACACTGAACCTGCAACCAAGACTGGGCATAGTAGTGCGCACCTGTAATCCCAGCACTGAGGACACTAAAAACAGGAAGATCACTATGAATCCGACCTGCATAGTGAGTTGCTTTACTAAATACATTAAAAAAAAACAAATAAAAAAGAGCTTTTCAATGTCTACAACAGATACTATTGAATTAGATGTCCTTGAATAAAATTAAAAAATAGGAGGGGAGGGGTTTAAGGGACATAGCATTACATCATGATTAAATTTTGCAAAGGAAATCCACTATGGCAAGGGACTAGGTATTCTAACTGAATATTTAATCCCGTCCAGTGAAAATATTTTTAAAGTTCATTGTACAATGCCCTCTTTGACTTTGATTAAATGTGGCATATTAAACAAACAAACAAATTAAATAAAGCCCAACACTTGATGCTGTCATGCTGATGATACAGTTATTATTAGGCTTACCTTTGTACTGAAACCCAAATGGATGCCAGTCTTGAGGCTGCACTGATATCACTCCCTCAACAGGACGGACACCATGTTTTTCTCACATGATATAAATTGTGAAAATCAAACTCATCAAAATAACAACAACTCAGAATTTTCATGAGTATACAATGTGACTGTTATAAATTACCAAACATCGATGGCTTAAAATCTTAGAATAAAAAATCAGAATTATTTAATTTCAATAAATATAACATATTTTTCTAATACACTTATTTCTACCTTTATATCCCTTTGTGCTTTTTTCTAACAACTGATGTCTACTGAGTAACAGCTATCATGCTTCATTTTGAAATTAGAAAAAATTCCTGGTGTTTTTCTAATTAAAAATACTAATCAATTTACAGTGGTATCATTGTTCAGTGAAAGGCAGTAGGTACCAGACTCTTTAGAAATGGCCTGTTACAGTGCTATGATAGCAAAATGCTATGTGAGCCACGAGCACCTTGAAATGCAAGCACTTAAATAAATGCTCAAAACAGAAAAAGTAAATAACTTAAATGAAGCCCTAAAAGCAAGGATCTTGCAAAAATGACCAAGCTTCACAGAACAGACTGAAGAGGATCCTACTTACAAAGGCTAGCCCAGTTGAAAAATGAAATAATACAGTGATTCCAGATTATACTTCCATGTTTGACGTTAAAAAGAAAAATATGCATTCAGGGAATATAAGCAAACGATTGAAAAAATTCAGTAATTAAAATAGAGACACAGCTCAGCATCATGAAGGTAAAAAAGGACAGCCCTTCCCTGAGCTCTCTTAAGGGAGAACCTGGGATTGGAAGTGGGAAAGGTGGCACAGCTGGATTGCAGAGAAAATACTTACATTTACATGCCTGCATGACCAAGTAAAATATCTGAGACAATTTTTAAGAAAATATCAAGAATTAAAAGGGAAGAAGAAATGTACCTGAGTGGAAGAGTTATTATATAATCATAGTAATCAGCAGAATTTCTAAAGAGATATATAATTCAATGCAACAGAAATAAAATCACAAAAACAAGTTGATTTTTGAAATTTTTATAAAAAAATTAACAAAGAAAAATTACTCTGAAGTATTTGGACATCCATGGCCCAACATAACTGTTAAACCTTGGAAATAGCAAAAAATAGGTCATGGAATTATATAGGAGGCATGGAACTATAAAAATAGGACGACTAAAGCCTCAAATTTATCTTTTTTTTGTAGTTGAGTAATACGCCATTGCAACTAGAGACTATATTGGTAAGTGGAATAAAGAAGATGTGTATGTCCAAATATAGCTCACTAGTGTGAGTAATTTAAATCTGAAAGGT
>NDGM011197248.1:0-11696 GCA_002564305.1 Octomys mimax
AGCAATTAACCACTAGGAAGAATGTATGCAATGTGTTAATTATTGAAACTGTTCTGCCAATTTAAGTTGAAACTCTCTCATTGCTATTTGTTTCTTAATAAAATTATGAAAAAAAGAAAATCTTTAAAAAGAAGATATAGTACATTTATAAGTAAATGTTTTGGAAGATGAATACTATGTCCACTGATTATATATGGATCTTGTAAATAAAGGTGGTTGCTCTTTAAGGGCAGAACACTCTCTATATCTGATTCCTTGTTCTGTAGCAAAGCAAATAAAACGAAAAAGCCAACTTGCACCCATTAAAAAAAAATGAAGCCAAATAGCAAATGAAGTGTAGGAATATTTAAAGACAAATATATGCTTAGACTAAGTTAGGCTTTCTTCTAGGAATGCAAATCTCTTTCTATAGATAATTTCAATCAACATAATCTACCACATCAACAGGCTAAGATAAATGCCATAATATCATCAACTAGTATAGGCATTTGACAAAAATAAAGATCATTCCCAATAAAGACTCTCAGAAAATTCAGAATAGGAATCACATGAATTGTGTTTTTGAAATGATATACTGAAATCCTAAACCATGGTGCCCATCAAGATGAATTTATTTGAATACTGTCATTTCAGACACTATAGAGTCAAAATGAAGTCTTTCTGAATTAGTCATACAAATTAAGTCATAAAAATAAGAGTTGTATCTTCATGAGGAGGGACTGAGACAGTAATATTCAAGGAGAAAGCCACGTGATGATAGAGGCAAAAAACTGGAGTGACTTGTGTACAAGCCACCAGACTGTAAGGATTTTCAGCAAAACTAGAAGCTAAGACAAAGGAACAAATCAGACTCTGCCTGAAAGCCTTAGGGAAAGTGTGGCTTATCCAACCTGGATTTCTGACTTTTGTTCCTTAGAAGTACAAAACAATAAACTTGTTTTTTAAAACTATTCACTTGCTAATATTTTTATTATAGCTATGAAAACCTAATATGGAGAAGAATAATTTCTTTGATTTTATTAAATCATCTTAAAAAATCCTAAATTTACAGTTCTATATATTGGTAACAAACTGAATGCTTTCCACCTAAATTTTGAAAATGGAAAAGTGAAAAGCATTTCCTTTAGTATAAAAAATGAAAGAAGGCTAACCACTCTCATCACTCTCATTGAAAGTCCTAGCCAGTGCTACAAGCATAAAAGAAAATACAGGCATACAGATTGTAAATGAATAAATACAGCTGTTCCTATTTATAGAAGCATGGCTTCTGTCTTGGTGCCTTTTCTCTTGTAGGTGGGACAAAATACCCAAAACCCAGAACTAAGGAAGGAAAGGTTTATTTAGCTCAGTCCATACTATGCCTGCTACAAGGCAGAGTAGCACATGGAAGAGAGCAATAGTTCATCGCATCATAAAATAGCAAAAGCAACAAGAGCAAAAGGGAGGCTTGCAGAGCAAGCAAGCCTCTTTCCCTCCTTTGTATTGTGTACAGGCTTTCCACCCCAGTGTGAGTGAAGCACTCACTCTGTGCATTGAATCATGAATTAATACCAAATTGTAGAAGCCTGCCCCATGACTGCATGAGGCTTTGGGGGATCATCTAGACACAAACCACAACAACTGTCTATGTAGAAAGTGTCAAGATATTCAAAAATTGTACTTATGAAACAAATAAGAGTAATGAAGTCAGGGACATTATTGTATTTGAGGATCAGCTGAGTATGAATGGAACAGATACAAAATCAATAATTAGATCCACATAAATGTATCCACTTGATTTTTGACAAAAGTAGCAAAATTAATGGAGGAAGCAGTCTTTTCAAAAAATATTGCTGGATATTCACAGTGAAAACAATACATTTAGAAATTACTTAAATTTATCATTCTTTATAGTAGAATACCTCCAAGCCCTATTGTTAAGTGAAATAAACCGAAAACGTAAGGTTAAATATCCTATGATTTCTCATTAAAAAAAAACAACATATAAACAAAGAGCCAAATAAAAGATGAAGTAAGTAGCCAGATCTTTGTTACATGTTGTGGGCATAAATGGGAGAAGGGGTTGCAAAAAAGATTCAAGATGTGTCATGTGCATCTACAATAACGTATAAGAAATGTAATCATTATGTGTTGGAAATGTGTATTAATAAAAAATAAAAACTGAAAAAAAAACCTTGTCCTAAACTACACGATACATAGTGTACTGCTACTCTCTCGGCTCAGACCTTGCTGCTTATATCTCTAACCTGAATTGCTTGTTTCTGGCATGGAACTGCCACTGCCACTTTGTGATGTCACCAAGAGCCTGGGCATCTGGAGCCCCAGCTCCCCGGAGGAGAGGCCTGAGGCCTCACTATACATACAGTAAAGGTGTTGCCACGAAATTGCCTGAGAATAAGGCAGCCGTGGTGGGCACTAGTAGTGTGGGCAAGAGTGCACTGACCATTCAGATGACCCACCAGTGCTTTGTGGAGGACCATTACCCCACCATCCAGGATTCCTACTGGAAGGAGGTAGCCCTGGACAGTGGGGGCTACATTCTGAATGTGCTAGATAAAGCAGGGCAAGATATCCACAAGGCCCTGTGCAAACAGTGCCTGGCAGCTGGTAATGGGGTACTGGGTGTCTTTGCTCTTGATGACCTCTCATCTCTGGATCAACTGCAGTAGATGCGGGCCACCTGGAACCCTTGCCACACCCAAACCCTTGTCCTGGTGGGCAAAAAGTGTGACCTCGTGACTGCTGCTGGAGATGCACAGGCCACTGCTACAGTCCTCGCCCAAACGTGGGAGGGGTCCCCTTTGTGGAGACCTCAGCCAAGACAGGGCAAGGTGTGGAAGAAGCTTTTTCCCTGCTGATCCATGAGATCCAGAATGTCAAGATGGCCATGACAGAGGAAGAGGCAGAAAGAGCCTGGCACCAGAATGCTATGTGTAGCTGTGGCTGCTGTGTGACCTAAAGAACTTGGAAAGGAAAAGCAACCCCTTCCTAGGGCTGTGTGGAGTTTCCTCGACGAGACACCTCAGGAGCTACTAGTAATGTGCACACACTGCTCATGACTGGCGATAGATGGACACCTTTCTTTCATTTGGTGAGAAGCTTTTTGGTGACACAGGGGTGTCTAGTGTTGACTGTGTCACATCAATTTAAGATATTCTGCACAAGATTAAATAAAGAAGTTTTCAGTTTCAAAAATATGTTATTGTTTTAATGTTGAAATATAAAACTCTAAAAATTTTAAAGCAAGCAGAGGAAAAATTCCTAGAGATTTAATTCTAGATGAAGACTCTTTGGAAAGGACAAAAGTATGAAAAAAAAAGTGATTATCTAGATTACAAACTCTGGTACTACACAAATCCTGTTAAGAGTTTGATATCAAGAATGTGCAAAGAATTTTCAAAGCTGAACAGTGAAATACAATGTATCCAATTTAAAAATGCTCCAAAGTACTAAATAAATACCTCACCAAAGAGCAGTTTCTTATACTAAGTACATAAAAAATGGTTTGATGCTTGACCTTCCTGTTTGCATAAACCAAAAATAGCTTGACATGGACTATAACTGACAGTAAGTGCTTGTTGTATTTATGTATGTACCAGTTTATCTTAATTATTAATTGAGCCCTATTTCATTCTCTAGAAAGATCAAGTTTAGATGGTCAATTTTGTAGTTACCATACCTACAGTCTTGCATCATTTGGATCCAAATAGAACAAGTTATTATACATGTAACTATTAAGCATTCATTTTTTGTGAAGTGTATCAATGTACACTCCATACCTTTATAAATCTAATTTCTATGATAAATACAGTGCAAAGCCTTAATCACCATGAATCACAGAGAGTTAAATTAACAGTTTTAGAAGTAAACGAACCAATAAGTTAAGCACTTTTCTCATATTCTTATCTCTCAGGTTTTGTATAGGATAAATAGGGAAGCACTATGACTCAGTAACTAGAAACACTTTGTTATCTATCAAAGCTTATCTCTCGTTCTTGAGTGGACAGTCATAGTCCTTAGTAGGAATGGATCTGACCTAAACAAAATCTGTATCTAAGAATATTAAAGTACTTATAATCATGTCTTAGCAAATTAAACATACAACATCAGGGCATATTCATATGCAACTGTGGCACATTTAAAATATTATTGAATCCTCTTCCAGTTGACTAGACGAGGTGAGCAAATACATTCTCCCAAAAGTAATTATAACATTTTACAGAGGTGGAAAAATAAACCACTTCAGGACTCCAAAATTAGACAAAATGTACAGAGCAGACTGAGAGGTATACTCAGTTCAGCAAAACTGTTTAACTTTAGAGAAAGATATTGCAAGAGATTCTTGCAAAAGACACTATAATATGTGATTTCATGTATATTAAATATCCAGAAAAGGCAAGCATTTAGACATAAAAGAAGTAAATCAATAATTGCATGAAATTTGGCATGGGAACAAAGTGACTGCAGGAGAATTCAGTATAGGCTACCCAATCATCTCCATATAGGTAAAAAATTCATCAGCTCAACTCCGTTGAACCTGAGATAGAAAACAACCCATATATCTTTGAAAAAATACATTAAAACATTCTTTGTAAAACAAATAGCAATATCATGCTACATTTCAAAGTCCACTTATTTTTTGTTTCTCTTTTGGGTTACTTTTCCAATTTTGAAATAAAAATTTATGAAGTCTATAAAATTATGAAGTTTTCAGTAGCAGTATTACTTTGACATAACGAAAGATGACTTGGAGGGTTTTCTATATGAAATTTCATTAGAGTTCATTGTAAATCAGTCATAAAGTTAGTTAACACTTTTATTTAATATATTACCTTGTCGAACTTGTCAGCTTAAAGTCTGTAATAGATTCCTTTTGTAAACCAACTGCTTGTATGTTAATGATTTTCTCCACTTCAGGATCAGTAGCTATCAAGGTCAGGGGAAACTTCCAGATTCCATCTATTAGGCTTTGTATTTTCAGTGCGGCCTTAGCCCTTGAATAGAAAAAGTGCTGTTAAAAGCTACTGCAGGAAAACAAGCAAAGAGAGCAAATAAAGCAAGTAAATATCTAAAATCAAATATAAGTAAAGTGTTGAGACTTCAGCAAAAGTATTGGGACATTTAATTTTTTTTTCAGAACTGGGGATTGAACTCAGGCTCTTGCACTTGCTAGGGAAGCACTTATTCTACTGAGCCTTCTCCCCTGCCCCCATTAAATTCTTAAGTAATGTACAAGACTAAATTTTCTCCTCTGCTTCAAATGCTCTTTCCAGCTGTTTTTACTTACATAAAATCTTAATTCAGACATAATTTCAGAGAAGCCAAAATACCTACTACTTTAATATACATCTTTTAGAGTTCTTGATTCCTGTTTCTCTCCTTATAGGATATTCTCAGATTTATTTCCATATTAACACTTTCACTAAAATAGATACTCCAAAAATATGGGAGATTCATCTCTCTTATGAATGAAAGTATTTTTAGTAAATTGATGAACAGATACATATTACTACTGCTAAATAACTTCAGCCAGTAGCCTAATTCTATGAGGTAGTTTTAAAATAGTGTGTCCACATTTTGGGCCCATAGTTTGGAAGAAGACAGTGAGTTTCAAGGGTGGCAGAGGGAACCATATTATGGATTAAAGAGCCTGCAAGCAGACACAGGAGGTGGGGGTTTGATCCCCGGGCCTGCCATACTGGCCACAACCCTGGGGTGCACTGAGATGGCAATTGAGACTGGGCATGATGGAATGCGCCTTTAATCCCAGCTCTTGGGAGGCTGCAAACAGGTGGATTGCTACGAGTATGATCTAGTAGTGAGAACCTGAGCACCCTGTAAACCCTTCCCTAAAATACAAAAAAAGAAAAAAGAATTCCTTATGAAGATAGCCAGTATTCCAGTACCACTTTGTTAAAGATCCAATAGCTCAATGTACCTGGTGATGTTTCTGCATGCAATGTTTTGTTTTTTTGGCCCACATGTCTGTTTTTGTGTCCAAACACTCTTTTAAAAAATTACTTTAGGTTTGCAGTATATCTTAAGGTCTATGACTGTGATATCTCCTGCTTTGTTCTTGTTCAAAATTGTTGTTATTCTGGGTCACTTCTTGTTCCATATGAATTTTATGATAGTTTTCTCTATATCTATGAGGAATGCTGTTAGTATTTTGATTAAGACTGCATTAAAACTTTTTATCAGTTTCAGAAATATGTTCATTTTGGTAATATGTATTCTATCAATTCGAGAGCAGGTGATAGATTTTCATTTTATGATATCATCAATTATAATATAAATTTCATTATAGAGGTCTTTTACTTCCTTGGTAAGGTTAACTCCTGAATATTCAGTATCTCTTCACAGTATTGTGAGTGATACTACACTATTTCTGTGTGTGCATTATTAATATACATGGATGCCATTGATTCTTGTGTGTTGATTTTTGTACTCTGCTTTGCTATGGAATTATGATAATAACTCTCAGAGTGGTTCAATATTTTGGTTTTTTATATAGAGAAATGTATTTTTGGCAGTGACAATTTCATTTCTTCCCTTTTTATACATTTCACCTATTTCACTTTTTTTCTCTTGACTGATTTCTTTTCTTTTTTTTGCTGATTTCTTTAGATACTATTTTGAGAACTGTATTGAATAGGAGTAGTAATAGTGAACATACTTATCTTGCTCCTGATTTTAAAGGCAGTGCTTTTAAGTTTTCAACTTTTTATATGATGTTGGGTACTAATTTGTTATAAATAGGATTTAGGAGGTTGACATAAGAATCTTTTATAATCGTATTCTTCAGCGATTTTATCATGAATGGATGAAGAATTTTGTCAAAAGCTTTTGTAATTCTACTGAGATCAGCGTCTGACTTTTTTGTTGCTTTTATTTATGTGCTGTGTTACATTTGTTGATTTGCATATGTTAAATCAGCCTGCCAAATTTAGGATGAAGCATATTTTTTCATGTTATATTATCTTTTTGATGATTTTCTGCTTTCTGATTGTCAGTACCTAGTTGAGGATCTTTGCATCTATTATGGTATAGAAGTTGACATGTAGTTCTCTTTTTGGATGAGTCATTTTCTTGTTTTTGAAATTATTTTGGGAATTCTCCTTTACTATTAGACTCATTAAAGAACTGAAGGAATACTGACATTAGGTCTTCCCTAAAATTATGTAGAATTTACCGATGAATCCAATAGGTCCTGATATTTCCTTAAGTGGCAATTTTTTTTCTTTTTTTGAAAAATTTAATTGGACTGAGTGGGACCACCTGGGGCCCACAAAACTCTCATTCCAGCCAGTGCACAAACTCAGCATGTGAGTGGGACCACAGGGGCTCTCCTGATCCTCACTCCAGCCAGCACCTAGGCCTGGAGTGTGAGAGGGATGGCCCAGGGTCCTCCGGATCCTTAAATCCAGCCAGCACCCAGGCCAGGTGTGTGTGTGTGTGTGTGTGTGTGCGCGCGCGCGCGTGTGTGTGTGTGTGTGTGTGTGTGTAACTTTCTCCATCAGACAGGCCTGGTGCAGAATCCTGTGGTAGAACTCCCTGTAGAGAGGCTACAGGCAAGACCAATGCAGCTGATCCAGGAACAGAACATCCTGAGAGAGTTACATAGCAGATTCACTTCCAAGGGCTGCAGCAAGAGGAAGTGAAACACAGCACCCAGGTCAAAGCCACACCCACCTTGGCGAGATTGAACTTGGTAGATCTGGACCTGGTAGTAAGGTAATAACTCCACCAAAACTCTACTCCAAAGATCAGAAGACAGTGTTATACAAAATGACAAAAAGAAAGAGGAAAATGCATTCTCAGGCCCCAAGGCCAAAAAGAGCAAATGCAGGAGACAATAGCATAGAAGAAAATGGAAATCACACAGCTGAAATCTATGAAATAATTGCATCTGAAGTAAAGGAACAACTCCAGAAAGGTATAGAGGAAATCAGATCAGAAATAATTTCTGAAGTAATAAAAGAAATGGTAACTATAATGAACGAAGTACTAAGTACTTCTAAGAAAACACTGATAAAAAATAGAGGAGAATATAAAAATGATGGAATCCTGGAATGAGCAATATAGGAAAGAAATAGGACACATGAAGCAGAAAGCTGTTGAGCTTAATGACAACCCTTTCAGATCTAGCAGTCTTTGAAAGCTACACACTGGGTTTGGATTTTCACCCTGGTAAGCAGGGCTTTGTTTCTCCCTAACTTATGATTATACTTCTTAGTGGATCTATGTCTAGTCTGCCCCCTCTTCAGGACTATTTCTCATAGCTCTATCCCCCAAACACCATGGGTGTGTAGCACTTGGAGCCCTGATATTAAGTTGCTTTTTAGTTGTTCTGAGGCTCAGTTCTAAATAAAAAATATTTTCCTGAAATGGCACCTGAATTAAAGACTGGTGATATTCCAGGCACTGCACCGGGTTCCTTTTCAAATTTATCTGTGTGTAGAAGAAATCACTTTCAGAGTAACAACCTACACTGCCTTTGCTGCATACAGTACCTGTGGGATTTTCTTGGGGTAGAACGGCTGGCTCAATCTTTGGTTTCTTGTAGCTCCTAACCCCAAGAGCATTTTTTTGCTTGGGGAAATAGATATGCCTTCTTTGGATCTAGGGTAAGCTTCCAGACAGCTTCATTGTTTTCTCTGTGTTATGGTCTGATCCTTCAACTTCTCTGTAGATTCTAATTTTCCCATCTGTTTTCTCTGAAATCTCACAGATCTACATTTTTGTAATGCCTAGTTGCTATTTTCCAGGTGTCGGCATTCCATGTCCCATACAGGATGTACTTTGCCATTTATCATTATTCTGCCATGTGGTTTCCCACAAAAACACATTGATCTTACAGATCCATTGGATTGTGCAGGGCTATCCATTAAAGAATAATGGAAGCAGTCACAATGTTCAGTAAAGGTAGGAATTTTCATCATTTGAACTGATTCCGTTTTGAGAAGTAGCATTAAGAAATATCACATCACTAACAGACATCATCTGGTTAGTTTATTCTTAAATAAACTATTTTATAAAATGGCCCACTCTCTTTTGTTAATATGATACCCTAATGACCTTAGGGAGATCATCGATGTTCAAATATATCTTATACTTACAACCATTTGGATTATTTTGCTGTTATCAGACTATCTTACATAGTATACTAGATAGAGTAATTGAGCCTAAAAAGCTTCTCTTAAAAGTCTCAAAGAAATAAATTTATATAAATAATTGAAAATGGAACAAAAATTATTTAGTTTAAATTACTAATAATATTTTTTGAAGAAAAAAGGCAAAGAAAGAAGATTTACCTAAATGGTTTCGTTGGTTTAAATACTAACTTGAAGTCCAATGATATAGTTTCTTCTTGGAAATCATAACTTTGTGTGATAAAATGTAAATCCAGAGTGGATCCAAAGTCAGACTTTATAACTTCTGATTCAAATTCTATTTCATATTTGAATACACGTATTTTAGGAACTACTACAAAAAATGAAGATTAAAATATATTTTAATGTATTTAAATTTGTATAGATTGTACTTCAATTTATTAGTCAATTTTAATTATTTATATACCTCTCTCTGTATATATATATATATATATATATATATATACACATGTACATATATATGGAGATAGTATATATTGTCCTTGTCTTAATAGTGCATAGAACATTAATAGAGGTGTAATACTGTATATAATTTTGCTTAAAGATAAATGAATAAATATTGAAACTAACAAAAAATAATTTTCATCATAATTACAATTCAGGCTTGTGCAAACAAAAGTGAAACAAATTAAGAATGTATTATGAAATAAAAATATGTCACATGTGAGATATATATACATAGATAGATAGATATACATTAAAGTCCTATTGGCAAAATACCCAAAAGTAACATTTAAATCTTGATTTTAATTAAGTTTAAATGATAGTTAAAGTGCATCTTAATCTATTAGAATATGATATTTAATATCTGGTATAGTTTGATAAAAAACTATCTTTTATGTTTTGTTCTTAAAACACTATAGACAATATGAAAACAATATTGTCTCAAATGTTATATAATCAAAAGCAATTAATATTAGAGTTTTGTACACTGAGTATGAAAGGTATCTTAAATGTGTGACTAATACGTAAGGACTAACAAAACAGGCTTATATCAAACCAATTTTTAGAAGTATTTAACATTATTTTTTGACACTGAACTCTGATAAACTGGTTGGTTATAATAAGCTCAAGTCACATTTAATTATTATTCTCAAAACATTAGTAATATAAAATGTAATAGGTCATATGGTCAAAGCATTCTTTTTATCCACACATGAAATTAAATATCAGACTTCTTAAACTGCTAATTTTCATCCTATAGACAAAAAATTTAAAAATTCCTTTTCCTAAAATAATCATTCTAAAAAATAAATAAATAAATAAAATATTCATTTGATGATTTGGCAAAATATGTCTCTTTAAAGTATGCATTTATATTGAGAATGGCATATGGAAACAGAAGAGCATAATTTTTAAGAATATTAGAGTCCCTTATGAATTGGTGAGATTTATATTTCATTGAAGTATACAGTTTTCTCTCTCTCTCTCTCTCTCTCTCTCTCTCTCTCTCTCTCTCTGGTGGAACCAGGGATTGAACTCAGAGCCTTGCACTTACCAGGCAAGCACTTGATCTACTGAGCTAGCTCCTCGCCCCCATAAAGTTTTTCTCTTTAAATACTGATAATTGAATGCAGGGCCACATACATGCTAGGCAAGAATTTTTTCACTGATATAAAGATACCCCCAGCTAAAGACATTTTTTTTACAATAGTATATGAGTGTGAGATGTGCATCTGTTTCTTCTTAATTGTTGAAGCATTTACAGAAATAATAGTATCAGAACAAAGCTAGAAAATGAAAAGATAACTTTTGTTTCATAAGTGCTCAGGCCCTTATACAATCTCTTACTATGGTTGTCATAATTCTATGCACCAAAAGGTCCACTATTGTAGAA
Organism: Octomys mimax; assembly: GCA_002564305.1. Taxonomy (NCBI): domain Eukaryota; kingdom Metazoa; phylum Chordata; class Mammalia; order Rodentia; family Octodontidae; genus Octomys; species Octomys mimax. The sequence goes on from NDGM011197248.1 coordinate 11,011, forward strand.
TATATTCATCCTGAATACTCAGGCAGGACAAGGTGAGGCTAGTAGGAAACACTGAAATGAAAACTACAGTTCTTGTTCTAGTGGATATTATAATCAAAAGGAGAGAACTGATACTCACTGTCAATACTACATTTTAAAAATATTTTTGTAGACTTGGTATGGTGGTGTGCACCTATAATCCCAATGCTTGGGAGGAAGAAAAGAGGAGGATCACTATGAGTCCAATCTACATAGTGATACCCTGTAGACCCTGTACTAAATACATAAAAAAGAAATAAATAAAAGCATTTTTGTGGGGCCAGGGAAATAGCTCAGCAGACTAGGCACCTACTGAGGCAAGTGCAAGGACAGGGGTTCAATTCCTGGCACCACATGTAGTTGCATTCCCACTCCCGGGCGTGCTGAGCTGGCCACAGAGTATGGGCATTATATGCATGTATGCATTACAGGTGCACACCTGTAATCTCAGTGCTGGGGAGGCTGAAAACAGGAGATCACTACAAGTCCAAGCTGCATACTATGCTGTGAGACTGTATACCAAATACGTGTGTGTGTGTGTGTGTGTGTGTGTGTGTGTTTTGTAAAAAGGATTAAAAGCAAATAATGGACAAAAATAGTATCTTGGGGCTGGCGAGATGGCTCAGTGGTCTAAAACATCTACTTGGAACAAGCTTGGCAAAGCACAG
>NDGM011197260.1:0-22187 GCA_002564305.1 Octomys mimax
CTTGCCTGGCAAGTGCAAGGGCTTGAGTTCAATCCCTGGTTCCACCAAAAAAAAAAAAAAAAAGTAGTGACCAAGAGGGTAGAGGAGATAGCTCAGCCATCACAAGGACGCAGGTTCGATCTACAGTACTACATGCCATGCTGGGCATGGAAACTGGGTGTGGTGACCCATGCCTGTAATCCTAGCACTGGGGAGGCTGAAACAGGAGGATCACTGTGAGTCTGAGGTGTGTAGTGAGACCCTGTACCAAATACATAAAAGAAAAAAAACCATAGTGACCAAGTATAGAAGCCTAGGAGCTTCACTACTCACTTTGTTGCCAAAAGAGTTACTTAGTCAACTCTCTCTCCGTAGCTTCAGAATCTGTAAATTGCAGATGTTAATTTCTACCTTATAGACATATTACAGGCATTCAAGGCATTATAGGTGTTGGATTGCTAGGAAGTTGCCTGGCAAGTGCTGAGGAGTTCACGGGGGCTCGCTATCACCACAGTTGCGCCGCATCCCAAGAACACTGGTGTAGGCTGGGGACACCTGTCTTGTGTCCCACTAATCCTGTTTTGCGTTTAAGACCTCCTGTCCCTTTCTGCTGCTCATAAACATGCTTTTGAGAATAAACATTCTGCTTTCTTCAAGGAATAGAATTTTCGAAATGCAAGATTGGTAACTACACTTAGAGAATCTCGGTGTATGTGCACTGTGCAGAGGCACTGAGTGCCATTTGCCTTTTGTATGTGACAGAAGCACCTAGAAAAGCAGTTTTCATCTGCTGACACAATGCAGACTCCACACATGCTGATTAGTGTGCTTAAGGAAAATCAGGGGGCGCTTTGTTGTAACTTCCTCCCTTCGTAAAAACAATACAGAAGATTAATCATCAGGGGTTTTAATTTAGTAAACTCTGATAAAGTTCTCTGATGCATAGCAGTAGCATATTAGTGATGAATTAATTCAGTGCAACAATTGAGGTGTTAGAATTCCCCTATCATCTCATAAGTTATTTTCTTCCCTTTGTTTTTGATACTTTGGCCCTCTCTTTGCCTCATTGAATCTGTTGTTTGATGACTGGCACTGATAGTTTATCATAAGCATAATTTCTACCGCTTTTCTATTAACCCCTTTGCATCTGTCACTCTTTTGGGCTGCAGACATGGCAACCAGATTTGCTTAAAAAAAATTCTTGTATGCTGTAAGAAACAAGCGCTGTCTTGTGAAAAGCGTGGGTTCCAGGATTCACTTCTGTGTATCTGGTTTCCCACACTATGACTTGTCCTCTGTTGTATCGTCTATAAAAGGGGACAAATGGTTTTCTCTGTCTGGGAAGGTTATTCTGAGGCTTAAAAATAATTTTAAAAGACATAAGAAGTAGTAACTAGGAATCCCCAGATGGACAAATAGAACTCAATTCAAAGCTGTCATTAATATTACATGTGAGATTTAATCCAGAAATAAGGAAATTGATAGAAATACTTTAAAATGAAAGTTGTTATTCAAAATGGTTTGGGGTTTTTTTTTTTTAACGTATTTTGTGCAGGATCTCACTATGCAGCTTGGACTCATAGTGATCCTCCTGTTTTTAGCCTCTGAGAGCTAGGATTACAGATGTGTACCACCATACCCAGTCTCCGTGGCCAGCTCAGCATGTCCAGGGGTGGGGCCAGTTCGGCCTGTGGTGCCAGGGATCAAACCCTGGTCCCTGAGCTTGCCTAAGCAGGCGCTTAGTCCACTGAGCTATCTCGCCAGCCCTTTTATATTTTTATTTTTTTTTAATTCACAGTGTTTTGATATTTGTGTTTCTATAACAATAACAAGAATTTTTTCCAAGTATTCACCCCCTGCCCCAAAATGTATTCACTGCCATTTTCTTTCTTTCCACCTCAACTGGCATGTAAAAGGATGGATGGGTGGTAGGTGGGAAGGTAGACAGACGGTGTAACATAGCCAGACCCTGCATGCTGGTGTCCCTGCCAACTCTGGACTACAGATACATGCCATCTAGTGACATTATAGCCATCTAAGTACTCTTTAGTACACTTGCATAAGAAGGAAACTAACAATGCATTTTTCTGTACTATTCTCTTTAACAGACATAGGAAAGTGTGTGTATGCATGTGGATTTTTTGGAAAATCTGAAGGGATGTTAACTATCGCTTGCTATTTTACCCATACCAATAAGTGTTTAGTCCCTGGTAACATTTATGCTGGTTCATGCTAATTTTTCTTTGTATTTATGTCCTTTTTCATATTGATACTTGATATAAAGGTATTTCATAAATAAAAATTTATTCTTGTACATTGAAAGACTGGCACTCGCAGATCCTTGTCTGCCAGGTATTCATTATGCATCACTGACCCCCCAGAATGACTACTTCTTGAAATTTTAGGGAAGTCATTTCAACATCCCCAAACTCAGGCTTGACCCCTGCTTTCCTACCCAGTTCTATTCGAAGGCAAGCACTTTCAGCCTGCCAGGCTTGATCTCTGGCAATGGACCACAGCTCTGCTAAGCACACATGACAGCTGTGCCCCCAGCCCAGAAAATAAGGAGCGAGATCCAGGGAGACCCGAGGACAGCCCCGTTCCCTTGAAGGCCACTGCAACGACCCCTGCTTTTCACTGCTTTACACTGACAGCTCCTGCTCCCTCTTTTACCTTCTATCCCCAGCTGAAACCTGCAAGGGAAAACATACCTGAAAGCAGGGTTCCTGGTACTTGCGGCTGTTGGAGCCTTCGCCTCCGCTGTACGGGGTGCCTGTGCTCCCGGTCCTGCCCCGACGCCCTAGTGACCAGCTGGATGGGGCCTGGGCAGCTCGGCAGCAAGGGAAAGCAAGAGTAGGACACCTGCAAAGACACACTCCGGTTCCCCCGTTGCTCCCTAACCTGCTCTAGGCAGGAGAATGCTCCCCACTGCGACCATCTAAGGCCACGTGGCCCATGGATCTCAATGCACAAAGACGCCACATCTATGGCTGTTGTCTCTCAGTGTTTTTGTGATCTTGCCAGGTAGAACCAGGTAAGCCCCATCCTTGCTGTGGAATCTGTTCCCAGCTTTGCCTCTGTTCGTTTCTGGTCTATATTTCTGAAAGACAGCATTGTATTACCTTACGATCAAAGCATCTGGCCTGAGACTGCCTGGCTGGGAATTCTGCTCCCAGCTAGGAATTCTGGCTCCATTGCTGCTCAGCTGCGGCCCTTTGGGCAAGTTTCATAATGTTTCTGTGCTTCTGTTAGTTTATCTGTACAATGGGACCCCTTCTAGTCCTAATCAGTCTCCTTTGCCTTAGTGTTTTATGGACTAAAGGATAAAATAGGTCAATATGGGTAAAGCCCTTAGAAGAGTACCTGGTACAAAGCACCAGGCATTCAAGGATTTGCTGTTCTTTCTTAGGAGTAGAAAATGGGCCTTGATCAGTCTCCACACACAAAATATGAATATCTACCTTAGTTCTCCAAAACAAAGCACTCCAGTAGCTTTCAACAGCAAGTGCCCCAGGCAGCCTTTAGCGGCAAAACAAAATCATATGCCTCTGTAACTACACACAAAAAAGTAGAAACAATGAAAAGAAAAAGTCTGTTTCTCTCTAGCAGGAAACAGAACCTCAGTGGGACCTCCTTTGTATCAAACTAAAATGTCCTAGTAACCAATCTTTCAGCAGCCCCTCCTGAAATCCAGCAGCAGGCCAATTAATTAGTAGGAAGCTTAGTCAAAAGGACAATGGTACCTAGAGAACCAAGCAGTTCCTCAAGCCCCTCGGCATTTAATTAAGCTACAGACTATGGAGTGGTTTTGGTGTGTGGAGCAGACATTTCCACCCGAGCCTGCTTTCCGATTCAGGTCTTCTGTACAGATACTTTACTTCCTTTTTCTGAGAGGGAAAACCAGGCCACTGATCACACGGTGGGTACAACAGTCTCTTGTCTGCACGCAGGAGGACTTTTGAGGCTGTCCCTTCAGATGCCAATGCTGATTCATAGCACATGAGCACTTTCCAGGAAACTTTCAATAGAACAAGTGAGAAACGAGAGGAGGGAAGCCTGCGGAGGTGGGAGGGAGCCTTTAAAGGGCTTAGCACCCTCCACACACTTGTTACCCTTGCACACCAGCACGGCAGAGGCCTGCCTTGGTGCGGAGCAGGTGCCTCGCCTCTGCAAATGCAGAGCACGGGGGTCTGGTGAGTTGGAGAGTTTGGGATTTCAGCCCATTGGCGGCAGCTGCACCTCAGCCCGCATTGCAAGGTTTTCCCGAGTCTGCGTCTCCTACACTCCTGGCAAGGGGCTCTGCGCTCAACCTCAGCACATCCTGCCAAGATCCAGGATGAGATAAGTGGGGCCAGGGAGGCTGACTCACTCTGGGAGAGTCAGCACCCTTAGACAGATGCAAAAGCCTTGCTCCATGTTGGCTGTCAGTTGAAACCACACCATGGATAGCTATGACAAAGGATGAAACAAAAAGCATTAAACTTAGCAGTGACACGTTGTGTTCCTGGAGGAAACAGTAAATTCCCTGGTGGCCAGACTATGCTGGCCTCCTTAAGAATTTAGTGTCATCCTTATTTTGGACACACTAATGAAAGGGCAAAGAGCAAGCAACAGGCAGGATATTGCCCAGAGTCCGCAGCTTAGCCTGCAAGACACACAGACAGAAAGTCGGCTGCCAGTGCGCTCACCCCAGGCTTCTCTTAGGTCCAGGAGCTTGGAATAAGAAGCTTCATCGTCCTCGTCTTTCAGGGGGCCTCCCATCTACCTCCCCTCAAGTTTTCTCAAAAGAAACAGCTCCCAGTGGGACTCACTTGGCCAAGGGGATGAATATCAAGATTTTATCATCCAATTGTAAAAGCCACTTACACGGAAACCCACCTGCTGCTGTGAAGAGGCACAAGACGCGGGAGCCTTCTTCCCAGAACTAATGGGTGACTCAGGCTTTCTGAGGGCACCGGGATAATAGACACCCAAATAAAAGAGCAATAAAAAATACACAGCCAGAGTTTATAAAAATAAATTTTCAAAGAGACGGACAGATTTAATAAAGGCGCCAAAGAGTCTGCATAACTTTTGTAAAAAGCAAGTTGAAATGCACTTTCATAAGTAATGCGATTCTTCAGAATTTTATTTTTTAAATCTCAATTTTAAAATGTACTCATAGAGCTTGCATCAAAGTTATACTGTTTTGTTCTTGCTTTAAAAGGATGGATGAGGAATGATAGGAAATAAAAGGCTTAGTAATAGGTTTATTGGGATTTAAAAAGACCAATATTTATTGAGTGATTCTAAGCAATAAAGAATTAAATATGTCTCTCTCTACATTGTAAAATAAAGCAAACCAGATTATTACATCGATATATATCCATTATTAGTTAAGTACCACTTAAGAAATATAAAAACAAGCATAGAACTGCTGCCCTGCAGTAGCTTAAAATGTAGAAGAGACACCATCTATAATTCAAAGCGTTGCAAGATCTTTGGAAATGATGAAATTTCAATAAAATTCCCTGAGGCTGGAGGGAAGAGGGTGAGAGTAGATGGAGGAAATTCAGGTGGATGGGTAAAAAGTGACAGAGATTGTACAATGAGGACACAGACAAACGAGGGGGCAGAAGTTCAAAGAAAAAAGGCCAAGGTGAGAACGCAGCAATTGTCAGTAGCGTGGTTCCTGCTGGAGGCTCAGGAGGTCGGAAGTAGGAGACAATAATTGGAAATCTATTCACTCGGAAGTTGCCAGGGGGCTGGGAGACATATTAAAAGATGTTTGTTTTGGCTTCTGTCTGTAACAAGCTGATGACCCAATTACAAAATGCTGTGGGGTAAGAGATTAGAATGCAGTGAAAGTCACCTAAGACTGGTCTACAAGGGTACCCCCAGTTAGGCTGCAGGGCCTGCAGACAATCTGCTGCTGTACCTTTTTCCTCCAGGGCTGAAGAGGGCACACCCCAGCTGGTTGTGTAAGAGCTGCCAAGACTGGGGAGGAGATTCCCCGACTCTTGGCTAGAGAAAGCTCTATCAGGCAACAGCTTCCAGAGAAGTTAGACAGTGGCTGGGGTGGGGCCCAGCTTCAAATTGTGGCTGTGAGAACTTGGAAAACCTCCCTGAACTCTTCCTACCTCAGTTTTCTTCTCTGGAGGGGATGTGACACATTGGGTGGCATTTGGTGAAAAGACAGTGACTCGTAACTGCGACCACACATAGGTGCATGTTCTTGGCAAGCTGAAATACGGCGGAATAAACACATAAACACATCCAAGGGTCATGAAGACACATCCCGGCCTAAGTGAATCATGCAGGGAGCATATTGGACTGTGACAGCGCTACACCACCAAAACACGTGAGGCCACATGGTCACACAAAAAGCTGGACTTCATGCTGTTTTCCCAGTAACACACAGCAGCTTGAGTGAGTTACTACATTCAACAACCTCTTCCCTGAAAACAAAGAGAAGTCAACCATGACTCATAGGCTCTTAGTTTATTCCACAAAAGGGAATGGAGAACAAGGCCTCTTGGCTTCACCCAGCGTCCTTTGCTTCTGTTAGGGGATACAGAGCTTCTCATTGCCATTGTAGCAGGGTAGACTTGAGCTAGTGTGTCTTTCTCCTTACCTGGCCGCCAGACTGAAGCAGAACCGTAAGCCCCCCTCTGTTCCTCCACTGTCCTCCAGCACGCTGTTTTCCGTGTGCACTTGTGCACAGTCATCATAGTTTTCCCCCTACATTTGTAGCCCACCTTTCTTTCCTCTGGGTTCCATGAGGCAAGAAAATAATCGATCCCTGTTGTGTCCATGGTAAAGGTCAGAGGAGAGTCGCAGCAGCTGATGTGACCTGCTTGACTCCAGCTTCCTGATTCCTGCGCGGGCAGCCGGAAACAGCTGCGGACTGTCAGAATGAAGGCTGTATGTTAGGCCAAACGCTGGGCCAAGACCCTCTGGGCACCGCGGAGCTGGGCAAGCAGCCCTGATAGTGCTTATCAACATCTGGCCCTTTATCTGAGCTTTTCTAAGAGGAATCAAAATGCAAATGGAAGCAGGACCGTATTCGTCTTCACGCTGTGTCGCTCACTCTCAAAGATAACCTGGACCTAGGTTGATTCACCTGAAACTTTCCACTTAACCTACCAGAACGTCTCAAAATAGATAATCACTGGTGGATAGCCAGTTTTTTATTTTCTGATTTTTATTCTTTTTCTTAAAAACATAGAGGGAAGGGGAAAAATGATTGTTGTAGTGGGCTTGATGGGAAATGCAGAAAAGCAGCAGGAAGGACTGAGAAGTAGAAGATAAACACTTAGGAAATAAAATGAAGCTTGGATTTAACATACAAAATTGGCAAGAAATTGCAGAGAAGGAGCATTAAAAATGCAGCTATTCGTGGAAATAAAAAATGGTTAAAGTTGACAATAAAAAACATGGCACCTTTAGGGAATAATAAGATGCTGGAAAAAACCTTTAGAATGTCCACGTTCTTGCTTTGGATTTGTTTGCCCGAGAGGGACACATGCCCAAATAATCCAGGATTGACGTGGCAGTGCCAGCTTCCCCTGAAGAGGCCCGAAGAGAAATTCCGCAGCCACAGCAGATGCCACGCAGCGGATAGCTGGGACGGAGAACAGAGCCGCGCACTTGCCTCCCACTGAGGTCCCGGCACGAGCCACGTCTCCCTCCCTCTGCCTGCACAGTAAACCCTGGCCGACCACAGCAGCCTCCCAGCTGCCTCTACGCCCGAGCCGTCCTGCAGCTGTTTTCCGTAGCAATCACCCTAAAATAATGCGTTGTGACGGTCTTCCCTACTCAAAACCGCTCGCAGGGCTCCATCCGCATGTAGAGGTTTCACATGCCCCTAGCACTGTCCAGCCCTCACTCTAGCCCCTCCCAGACCAGGCCCTGGGCTTGAGTCTGACCTCCTGACAGGTACCTCTAGGCAGGCATCCACCTCACTCTCCTGCTAGTGTATTCCAGCAAGGTTAAGGCGAAGCCAGATCATAACCCTAACTTAAATGCCTCTCCAGTTAGAGGAGGCAAAGTTCTCTGCCTTCACTTCCCTCAGTAGCCTCCTCTCTTATTTCATTTTTGGGTATCAGGAATCGAACTCAGGACCTTCGACTTGCCAGGCAAGCACTTGTGCCACTGAACTATATTCCTGGCCCTCCTGGTGGCATATTCTCCCATCTGCTTTCCCACTCTGAAGTTTAGGTCTCCCACTTACCTTGGGCCACTCTTATTCTGGTGCTGCTTCTAAAAACAGGTTGCTGATGCACAGAAATAGTCAAATAAGACAGTTTGTCTAGAGATCCTGGCCTCGGTTAACTTTCCTGACAGTCCTTGTTCTTTACCTTTTGTTTTTTTTTGTCGTTCAAGACACCTAGCAGAAATCTATCCTTTATTTCTAAACTGTGTTTTTCCATCTCTCCTAACCAATGGTGATCGATCTTTCTCTCTCCTTCTCTCCCTCTTCATTCTCCCTGCCAACCTTTCTCCATCCTACCTTCTTCCGACATGAATTGTGGAGCTTCTGGTTTCCTACATTCAAGTGCTTGTTCCTGAGAGCAGTGTAGGAGACCCAGTGCACAGAGCAGATGCTAATAACCAACCTTTCCTCACTGCCACGATGCCAAAGGTGGCATGGGCCAGAACCCCAGGTGCCCTGGGATAGGGCTGGCAGGTGAGGCCAGAATAAGCGGTATATCTGTCACCTGCCAAAAAATGACTATGAAATTCTTTTTTCTTTTTTATTTTTGTGCTGGGGATCAAACTCAGAACCTTGAGCTTGCCAGGCAGGCACTTATGCTGCTGTTCTATCTCCCCGGTCCCAAAAAGTGACATGGGACCCCACCATGAGTATAAGACCAGGCAGGTAAGAGCTGTGCCTCAGTCTCATCAGAACTGGAAACACAAAGTTTTTAAGGTCACCATGTTAAAATCCACTTAGCTTCTCCTTTGGTTTCCTTTGTAAGCAAAAGAATGAAAATACTAACTCAGAAAAAAAAAAGAGGCAGGGGTGTTAAGTCAAGTTCCTATAAAGATCATCACATACTATTGAGAATTCAATTTCTCTGTAATACCAGTGCTACTCAATGTCGGTGTGAGAGACCAAGGATGTCAGCCACTTCGATGAACTTAATGTTTTTATAGGGCTGCTGCTGCTCTTCTTTGACATTTGTCAAATCCCTGTAACATATGATGCTCCATGGGGTCTCTCGGACCCCAGCATAGGAGCAGCCGGTCTGAGCACTGCAACGTGCACCATAATTGAGTGCTACACTCATTTGCATTGTATAGATATTATTAAAGTGCTATAAAGAAAAACATAAACAGCATGAAGATGGACTCTGACCCCATGTATATGGCTATGTTTTCCACTCCTCTTCTAGATCGGGCTGTCTTTCCATCTTGAAGGCAGGCTGGGCTGTTAACACAGAGAGACAGACAGACAGACAGACAGACAGACAGACAGACAGAGACAGACAGGCAGAGACAGCGCTGAAGGAGGGACAGCACAACATTCCTTCATCTCCAAATGAGACATACTCCAGGCTGATGAGGGGTAACTCTTCATATGTCAATTTTACTTCTAAACAAAGAAACATTATCATTATAGTGTAGACCTACAAGGTCTCCTTGGCCTCATGCACTTGGAGGTGATTGGACTGTGGGCTGGATCTTGGGACGTGCTCATCACTGGCTCATCCAATCATGAGCTTCCTAACTGGGTGTGCTGTTGGGAGCTGCGGGCTGGCTCCTCCCTTCTCTGGTCTTCCTGGCTGCCATGGTTTGAGCAGCTTTTCTCCTCCTGGTCTGTCTACCGCGATGCTCCTGTATGGAAGCCAGCTGACTGTGGTCCAGACCTAGGCAACTCAGAACCAAAATAAACCTCTCCTCCTTCAAATTGTAGGTGTTGGGTATTTTATCCCTGCAAAACAAAAAGTGACTAAGGCAGTTTCAATATACTTCTCATGGAAGAAATTATTACAGGAAGAAAAGATGTAGCAGGCATCAAGCCAAGTACCTTCAGAAATGCTGCTTTATTGGCCGGCCAGATAGCTCAGTGGATTAAAGCACCTGCTTAGGCAGACACAGGGACCAGGGTTCAATCCCTGGCCTGCAATGCTGGCCCTGCACCCCCAGGGAGCACTGAGACAGTGATTGAGACTGAGTGTGGTGGTGTGCACCTGTAATCCTAGTGCCTGGGCAGCTGAAAACAGGAGGATCACTATGAGTCCAATCTGTGTAGTGAGACCCTATAACCCTGTAAACCCTGTACTAAATAGAATAAAAAAAAAATGCTGGCTTATTGAAATTTTACATCACCTACAGGTAATCTAATTGTCTCCATTTTTTCACATGAAAAAGTCCATGAAGGTGGGTCCCAGAAAGCGGGTGATAGAGCTAATATTTGAACCTAGGGTACCTGGACTCCTAACGCTCTACTCTTTTTCATTATGAACACATTTTGAATATAAATTTACCTCAATTTATCTTTTAATAATGTCAGACCAAATGGGCCTGTAGATGATAACAGCCCATAGGATTAAATTCCAGTCAACATAGGATAGCTAGGAGTTTCAGGAGCAGTAATTCTTGCTTTGTTTTGTTCATGGGCAGTGACTTTAAAATCGAGAGGGGCTTTCAAAAAAAAAAACAACCAGAGATTTGAATTCCCTTTGTGTTCTGTTATTTTGGGTGGATAAAGCTCACAGCAGCAATAAAGCTTGGTTTCTGACACCGCCTTTTATTTAGCAACTGTAGCCGCTCACCTTGCTTCAACTTCTTCCTTGCCTTTCTCTAGTAACTGAGTGCAAATTTCACTCCAGTCTTTTTACACAGCTCTGTCTTGATAGACTGGTTTAAGTTGCAATAATCCAACCACACTTTCGGCAGCTGTTTCTCCCTAAGGAAGTCCCCAGCTTAGATTCCAGTGTATTTTCACTTTCCCAGCATAACTGTTTATTTATTTATTTGCTTATTTTTAATGAAAGACTAAGTTTGCTGCAACATCTCCGCCCTGGTCAGGAGGCTTACTATCTGTGGCCCACGTCTGAGGTGATCTGTTTTCTACCCGAGAGAGTGGCTCTGAGGATGCGGCTTTTGCACCAGCCACACAGGTGCCCGGGAATCCAGCGCAGAACACAGAGGTCATTTGGATGTGAGGGTCAGCTCTTCTCCCATCAGCCTCTGAGACAGTCACCTAAATGGAACTGCCACATCTAGAAGAAGATCCTAACCAAACTGCCTTTCACTAGAAAGGAAGATACGCCTCTTAATAAAAGCTTGGCTTCTCAGAACAACCGCAAATCCCGCTTTAGTACTCCGAGCAGAGAAGGGGAAGAAGAGAATTATTCCACATTCTCTGTGCCCTTCACAATTCTCCAAGAGTAGAGAGATTTATGGCAGGCCTTAGCGCCTGGCCCAGCCTTTACTGTTCAGGCATGTACCTCTGTCCTCCAACCCACTAATCACCCGGCCTGTTTGTTGCCTGATCCACACCCGTGTGTCCCTGGACCAGTGAGTATCCCACTTGGGTGTCGAGGTGACAGCAGGACCCTTCATGCAGAGCTTTGGCAGAAGAGTATGTGCCTTTCATTCCCCACAAACAACCTGCTCCACAGTTTCACCTCGGCTGGGAGAGCAGTCTCTCTTGCTATCATCTGTGGATTCTCAGTGGTGTCCCCACTGAGTCCCACTGTGCCTCCTTTGCTAAGTGCCTGTCACAAGATGGGCGCAAGCAGTGCTGTGAGTCTGCCAGTGGCACAGGTGTTCCTGTCACCTCTTCTGCAGACTGCACATCAGGCAGAGCCGTTTCTCACCAACCCATGGACTGTGGATTTTTGGAGCAAAACCTTACATTTTCACTGGTTAATAAGGTCCACAATTCAAGACCAGAACTGTCCCAGGTCAGGCTAGAAGTAAACAATTTCAGCTGGAGTCGCTGAGCTCAAAGGTTTCATTCTGATGAAAATTATCAGGTGAAAGAGGAGTGGTGAAGAAGGATCCGGTCACCCTTGATTCATACAACTGAGTGGTTCTAGACCCTTTCCCAGGAGAAAAGCAGGCAGGAACTGGCCACTGAAGTTACTGTAAGCCAGGATTCCGAAGATGCCCACACCAAGAGCTATGCTTTGTAGCTAAGAAGCAAAGCTTAGTGACAGAAGAGAGTGACAGAAATGGGAAGACAGCCATCCCAAGCCACAGAGGTCCCTAAGCACTCAATCACAGAGCTGATCACAGGATGGGTCAAACAGGAACCTGAGGGACCCACTCAGGGTCGAAAGGATTTTCCAGTCAGAGAAGGAGAGAGACAGTCACCCCAAATCACATTCTTCATCTTTAACTGTATTTGCCGTGAACATCTAGGCCGCCTACCATTTGGAATGTATAATATTCAAAGAGATTCATGTAATTCTACATCACTGCTATCCTCTGACAAAAGCAGAACAGCCGTGTTAAATGAATACGAAAATAAGTTTCATGGTAAATATCTAAATTAACCAGATTAAAATTTTTCTAGGCATCTAATGATAGGCAGAAACTTGTGAGCTCCTTAGGACCATAACTGATCTGAGATATGCTGAAGTTCATTATCACGGATCATCTCAAGCACCATAAGGACCCTTCCTCCAAATAAGTTTCCAAGAGATGGGAAGAACGGGGAGAGAGGAGGGTGACAGAAGAGGGCAGATGTGTCCTCCGCATGTGCAACCACGATATGAAACATACACTACATGAGTTTGTATGTTCTAGAAATTTCTTAGAAATTCTGGATCTTGTTACAAGCACCTAAGCTATGAGCCTAAGCAAAGATGTTTTTCTTCCCTGCACAAACTCTTCTAGAAATAGTAAGATGACTAATACATGTTAAGTATAGTGAGGTGTTGGAAGGGATCTTCCAGATCCCCTGGTTCTCCTTGTGTTTAGAAAGCAACTGATATGAAAGACAAAGAAAGGCACATTGTGTTCTTCCTTCTCAGATAGGTTCTTTTTCATGTTCCTTTGACCAAAAATGAGATGAGTGTGTTTGTGATATAAACCAGTGTTTTCAAGTATGTGGACATTTGGGATCGTTAACATGAATGCTCTCATGTAGTCTCAGTGTTTACGTGGTGAGAGTATTTAAAATTCACTCTCAGCGATTGTCAGAACACAATGTGTTGTTATTAGCTGCAGTCAACATGTTGTGCAATCAATTTTTTTTTTTTACATGTTAGTTCTGGGGATTGAAGCCAGCACAGACTCTGAGCTCTCTTGGCCCTGTCTCTCTCCTTTGAGCCATTTTCCTTTTTCAGGTCAGGATCTGGCTAATTTCCCAGGCTGGGTTTGACACACAGTCCTCCCGCCTCAGCCTCGCAAAGTTCTAGGCTTACGGGCATGTGCCACTGCTCTTCCCAGCAGATTCTGGAAGCTTTTTCTAGGTAACTGCAGTCTTCTGGAGTTTGGGCAGTACGATCCCTGAACCTCTAGTCACCAGTGTTCTGCTTTCTACTTCGGAGTTCAAGTTTCTTAGAACCCTCATTTAGTGAGATCAAATGATATCCTGTATTTTTGTGACTAGATTATTTCACTTAACATATTTTTGCCAGATCCATCCATGATGCAAATGACATTATGATTATGATTATGATTATGATTATTATTTGGTACTGGGTCACACTACCCAGCTCAGACTCGCAGTGATCTTCCTGTTTTCAGCCTCCCCAGCACTGGGATTACAGGTGTATGCCACCGCAGCTATTCTCAGTGGCTGGACCAGCACGTCTGGTTTTGGGCTGGTGCAGCCTGACTACCAGGGATTGAACCCTGGTCCTTGGCTTGCCTAAGCTATCTCACCAGCCCTTTCCTTCTTTTGCTACAGCTGGCGAGTGACATTCTGCAGTACACAGGCTGCACAGGCACCACCTCCTCTGTTGGAGAGTCCATTCCCCACCTCTGTCTTACAGGTTGTGCTGTTGCAACATATTCCCAAGGCTGAGCCACTTATCGTGAACAGGAATTTACCAGCTCCTCGAGCTGGGGTGGGAGGCTCAGGGTGAAGACATTGCTGCCCTCTGGTCCTTCTGCAAGGCAACCGGCGGGGGAGGTGATAGGGCCAGCCACATGGCCTTAGCCTAAGCTGATCTCTCCCTTCTGAAAACTGCTGCTCCCTTAATAAAGGCTTCCAGCCGCTCCCCACCTCAGGGCCTCACCCTGTAGCCCAGCTCTGCATGCTTTGCTTGCTCGGGGATTAGAGTCCCACAAATACCCTCTTGGCCCCAGCTTCTGGGCCTTGGCCTCCTGTCCCCACATTTGCAAGTCCCCAAGCAAGGCTACAAGAGGAAGCCTATATGTTTATATTCATTATTTATAAGGCAAGTGTGACCGGTGAAAATAGTTTTCATTTTTACAAATACATTTTCCCATCGCTTGCTTGGAAGTCCGCGAGAGAAATGCCCGCTTTCTCTTACTGGCCAGGTGAAAGGGGAAAGTGGAGGCCTCTACTTTTCTGTAAGAAGACATGACTACTCTCCCACCTACCCACCCTGCTATACCTCCACTTTCCAGGACCAGGGATGCAGGTACAAATGGCGGCACCAAGATGTTTCTCCTTGCTTCTGCTAGGCCAACTGAAGAACCTTCTGGCTCTAGGTGCCCCAGATCGCTCTGCCTGGCTGGGGTGGTTGCTTCCAACACTTCAGAGGAAACTGAAGCCAAAAGTCAGGCTCCAGGTTGGAAATCTGAGATTTCTCTTAGTCTCAGGCTTGAGGTCCTATCTGCATTCCACACTGTAGGAGCCTTGTGCTGGTGTGGAAATCTCAGCCCTGGCACTCACAGGCCTGGCCTCTGAGCTGCCCCTGGCCCCTCCCTACTCCAGCCTGCACACAGTGTCATCCTTGTGGGCTCCCCATAGCCTTGGGTACTGTGCTGCCCAAGGGAGGAAACTTTCACCCAGGAAAGAAAAGGCCCCCTCAGAGCCCAGCAGCAGTCTTCATCTGTGTGGGTGAGGAAGGCAAGACTTTGTCTCCCAGGAGCATGGTCTGGAAGAGATTGGGTACATGGGGTGTGGGCATTTCTGTCCTTCTGACCGTGGTTTCTCATGGATGAGAGACCAGAATGGAGACTTCTAGTGTTTCAAGCCCGGGTGGTCTCCTCTTTGCTTGGGCTTAAGAGAGCCCATCTCTAGAGGAAGCCCCAAGGGTGGTGTTCATCTCCTGGTGACATCACTGTCCCCTCTTTGTCCTCTCCACTCTTCTCCCACCTGTTTAACCAGTTCCCTACATGAAATTCTCTCTCCTTGAAATGTCTAGAGACATTTCTGTTTTCTTGACTAAACCATGATCAGTGCAACTTGGTTTAAGACTGTTAAAGTCACTGTATTGTAGTGATATTTTCTGTGGTGTTTTGGTTGGATTCATCTCTAAACCAGCGAAAATGGGCCCAATTACAAAGATTGATTCAGACGAATAAAATGTTTTCTGACAATCTAAATCTTTTTCTAACACAGGAACATTTCAGGAGTCATTTTTCAAAATGCATTATATATTTAGCTGCACCTAAATTTGCATGTGGAGTTACAAGGTAAATGGGACAGATGGAGAAAAATAGGAGAGGAATATTTCAGCACACCAGGGAGAGGGGCAGGAAAGCGATAGTGATTCAGCTGCACGCTGCCTCTTCCCTAATATAGAGCCTGGGGTGGCGAGCTGCAGCTCTGGATTCCCTACAATTACTCCAGCTCTCCCCAGCCTGGGTCTTTGGCACGTGTCCTCCTGCTAGGGCAGGACACCACGAGCTGCTAAAATAAGTCTTACACATATGGTACTTACATAATGAAGACAAAACCTCACAGCAGCAGGGCTGGGAATGTTCACATTTGACAACACTGGAGGAGAGAGACTGCCTGAATTATGTAACCTTTTGATTCTGAGCATAGGTGTTTGTTTGTTTGTTTTTTTGTGTTTGTTTTGATTTTTTTTCCCTAGAGGCATAAAAATGTGACATACTTCAGATTTCTGAACTTGGCCCCTTCCTGCTTAGAAATGAGATTTTATGTTTTTGGAACAATCCTAACTTCAGAGAGAAAACATACTTCCTGCCTTTTTGTATTCTGTATCACCTTGTCTCAATCATCGCTGATAAGACTGTGGCTGAGAAAAATCTGGGATCTCTTCATTGACGTTTTCTCTCTCTTCTGTTCTGTGCCTTTGCTTGGGACTCGCTGCAGTGAGCTGCTCTGGTGACCCAGTAGGCGCTGCCAGCACCTGGCAACCGAGGAGAAAAAGAGACAGTAATCAACTTTCCTGCCTGCTGCTGCTGGGAGCTGCAGCCAATTTCCAATTATCTATATGCATAGATACAGGAATCTCCGAAATCCAGATCTCATCTACAAATGAGAACAACACAACAAGAGCAATGATCAAAGGAGTTGTAGTTTTCACTGAAATGTCTAAGATAGTTGCTGTATTGCCTGCCACTTGAAAAACAGATCAATAGGGTCAGGACTGTGGCCGGTCGAGCCCGGTTGAGGAAGCAGGCCATCATTTGTAGGCAAATAGATATCCAGCTGCTCCCAGTATTTCTGTATGGAATCTTCTCCCCTAGAGATTGCAACAGAACTCCAGTCAGCCCAGCACGGAGCAGGGCTGCTTAGGAGATTCAAGGCACAGCACACAGCCTGTTCCAAAGACTGGCCGAAACTCGTAGAGCCTCGGGACAACCCCTGCCCAAAAGTGGCGGGGAGGCAGAGGGTGACACAGGTGATGCTTAGGATTCCCACCCCTGAGAGCGACCCAGGCGCATACAGACACAAATGCGGATTGTCTGCCTTTGTAGAAGAGAGCACATGGACCCCCCACTTTGTGAAGTCAGAGAAGGAAAGTCCATAGCTGCTGAGTATAATCAGCCACGATGCAGCGAAGAGTTAAGTGTGTACCTTTCTTATGTCTGGCTGCTCATTCTCCTCTACATGTGGGCACAAGCACATTATTTCCACACGCAAGCCATGTGTCTATGAATGTGTCAGGAATCGGGAAATCTTACTGACATTTTTTGGGGAGGACCTGAGAATACGTATCCTGTTTGATGCACTAGGAGCAGCATGCTTCCACATGGTGAACGGTGTGTAGTGCCGTCCAGCTGGCTTGGTGGTTCATGCTGTTCTTCTTGCCTTGGTTGGCGTTTAAGCACAGCGACGAATTTGCTGTGTCAGCAACTCTCATCCCCCCCCTCCCCCGCACCTTTTGCGCTAACATCCGTATTAACTAAGTTGGTACAAATCCAAAGTGAGATGGGCTTATTATTGTTAATAACCGTAGTAAGTACAGTACACAGAATTGCACTACAAATTTCCAGGAATTAAATAGACCCGTGAAGGTTAATCATGGTGAATAACTAGTATAGATGGTTGTTTCCTAGCCATGTTACATTACAAACAAGAGATCTGGCAGTGTTTCCAACTCATCGCTTCCTACTCCCTTATTTTATCTTTGCTTTTTGTCCAGTGTTTCTTCCCCTTCCAAATCTGTATTTTGAGACATGGCAATATTGATCAAGTGTTAATACGAATTTCTGTCTTCCTTAGAAATAATTAGAACCCCACACATGTCTGAAAATTATGAGACAGAGAATCTTTCTGCTCAAGTCGGGTTCCAGTGCAGGAGGTGATAAAAGACATTATCTGAACATTGCTCCATGGCAAGTGGATAGTCGTGTTCGCACTTGAGTACTTTGGGAACAGATGGCCACACTCTTAGTAATACAAATGATTCTTTTACTTATATAGCTTTTATTTTAAAATATATACACTTGAGTCATATCATGGAATCCACATGCCATTCCTGGGAGGAGACAGAGACCAAGCATGGTGCGTAATGGAGTCCTCAGCAGGTGAGCACAAAGGCCAGCTCTAGGCCTACTGCCATTTTCAGGACAGCACCGCCACCTCAGAGCTGTCGCCAGAAGTAAGATTGTTCCCTGTGTAGACTTTGTCCTTCCCCATGAAACTTGCTGCTACTTTGTAAAATGTCCTCGCAGTGCATGCCAGAGTGGTCCACCCACATGCGCCCGCAGGACCACCCTGCTGCCTTGTCACCTTTGGCCAGGTTCATCCTTCCTAGGCTGTCATTCAGTGTCACTGCGGACACCTGGTAACGTCAGGGCTTGCTGAGCCACCATGGCTGCCATAGCTGGGAGGAGTTGTACGGTTATGGGTGACCATGGTTATGGAGACGTGCTTGTGTCCAGAGGAGGTTGCTTATTAGTGGACAAACTCACCAGAGCAAATGTAGATCAGCGTGACGCATGCCAAGGAAATTCCATTCTGCAAACGACTTCCTACTTTGTGTTAAATCCATAACTCAGACCACTTAGAGACGCTTAAAGAGAAGTCTGCCTCAACAGAACCATGTTCTGAGGAGGCTTTTTGATTGTTAAATTACCGGAAGTGTCTGTTCTCCCTCATATTAAGAGATGAAGGAGGCAAAGTGATTGTTCTGAACTCCCCCACCCTGTAATCAGATTATGGAAGCAGGAGGGCCAGGATGCTTACTGTGGGTGGGGGCTCTTTCCGAGGACTTCAGTGAGGGGAGAACAAAGCACTTGCAAGAGGAGCCTCACTGGAGAGCTGGAAGCGCTTCGAAATGGAAGGGGCCCCTGAGCTGATTCATTCTAAACCGACACCGAGTGCCCAAGTGCCGGAGTGTTGCACAGAAGATAGAAAGTCTGCGTTGTTTGTGATGCGAGCTTTTAAGTGACGCAAGTGCCCTCCAATCGATTTCTTCCACAGCAGTTTGGTCACTAGCTTTTCCTCTAATAAAGCAACAGCAGCAAGAACTTGGCCTTGCAAAGTGAGAGCGCTTGCTTGCATTCCCAGCCCACCTCCTGCTCAGCATTCTTACTGATGTACTTGGTGCCTTGAGCCTCCGTGTCCTGTTCACATGGGGGGAGGGGTCAAGGTGACGGTCACAGGCCACCCATGTGAAGGCCAGCCCCGGTGCTCAGTTTCTTCCTCTGTAGAAACCCTGCCCTAGGCACTGGATAACAAGGGTGGCAAAGATGACATTTTAGAAGGGTTCTGGGCTGTAGCAACAGTAGACGGGCTGGGAAACAGCTCAGCTAAAAAAAAAAGCTGGAGACTCACTCTCTGGCAGGGGCACACTAGCAAAGCCACACTGGGAAGGGAGGTTGGTCTGTGTCTGTCCCTCATCTGTTTGCAAATGCTCAGAATTCAGCCTTCCCTCCACCCTCAGAAACTGTTGGCCCCCAGGTCCTGAAAAGGATGTTCCTGATTTGTGGATGATGTATGCCTCAAAGAAATAACAGCATTTAGAGCTGCAGCTTTTCTTAAATAAATGCTTAACAAACAAGGAAATTTGCAGGGCAACACAGTGATACAGACCTGTAATCCAGGCAGTGAGGCTGTGGAGGGTAGCAACTTCGAGTGCAGCCTGAACTGCCAAGCCTCAGAAATGCAATGGATGACAGATGTATAGACAGGCAGACAGACAGATGGATGGATGGATGGACAGATGAAAGGACAGACAGACAGACAGGCGGACAGAGATGGATGGATGGATGGATGGATGGACAGCCAGACAGATGACAGAACGAAGAAAAAGAAAGAAGGAAGGAAGGGACGAAGGAAGGAAGGAAGGGATTCATGACCGACCAGCTTTCTTAAGCTGATTGGGAGATCAAGTGCCTTTGTTATGCTTCTTCTTACTTTCTATGTCCTGCAGAATTTCACAGCCAAAATTTTTCCCATATTGCTAAACTTTACCACATATTCAGTACATTTTGTGTCATCCAATCCCATTGGCATCCATCTCCCAAGGCATATTTTTCTTTCCTTTATTTTTTTCTCCTTTGTTTTCTGTTCTACCCAGTAACACATATTATTTAAAAATTATGTTCAGAGCAGCTGTCTCTAAAGAAGCCTCTTTTCAATGGAAGTTCTACCAGAAATGGCTTTGATTATTTACAAGACTGGGATTTGGTTTGGTCATAATGGAGGGGCGCAGCACTACCCTGAGAGCATTTGCTTGCTGTGTGTTGTAATTCCTCTCTGAGAGGCATTTGCTCCAGTGCTTTCCGGGATGCAAGCCTCTCTATTCAATACCTATGCTTAGGGATCTAACTCTATTGTCGGCTCCTTTTATCCACCTTCAATTTTGTGTTCTGTTCTTCTTCCTTTGATAGTCTCATTGTAAGCAAAACTCTCAAGCAGAATACACACACAAAAAAAAGCAAGCTATAATTATTTACTAATTTCCAGATTTAAACAAATTTTTACTGCTCTTGATTCATAACTATTACGGTATGTTTAGCGTCCTTAAACTTTGGATTGTTGATATTGTAGGATTCCTCCTAAAAATTATTTTGGCTCAGTAATGACATCATTTAGAAAGGTGTATTTATTTTCTGTAGCCTTTGTTTTTTCATTTTGTTTTTTTTTTTATATTTGTTTTTTCTTATTGGACACAGGTCTCACTATGCAGTTCAGACTCATAGTGATCCTCCTGTCATAGCCTTCACAGCACTGGGATTGCAGGCATGCGCCGCCACACCCGGTTTAAGGGCCAGGATGATCTGGGGATCGAACTCAGGTCCTTGCACCTATCAGTCAGATGATTATACCGCAGAGCTATCTCCCCAGCCCCATATTTTTTGTAGCCTTTGAGTGAAACCAAAACTATAACATCTACATGGGAAATGTAAATAAAAATGTTTTCTCCAACTCTGGATAAAAGGCTTTTTGTCTCTTGTCTGACCAACAGTGATAGCAGAAGTACAACAGGACTACTGAGTCTTAATAAGAGAGTTAGATATCCTAGACACTGCATACTCCTTTTTGTTTTAGTTATATTAGTTTGGAATCTTAGCTATATTAAACCTAAGAAACTGTTGTCTTCCTGCTTCTTTAATATTATGATTTTTCTCAGTTTTTTAATATCTAAATTCTCTGTCCAGTTCTTTCCTCCACAGCTTAATTTTTGTCATGTCAAAGGTAAGAGTTAGTGTAGAACTTGGTGATGTGATTGTATTCTTCACTCCTCATCTAACTCATGGTCTTTGGATACCCAACCTTTCTTTGTTTTGCTTCCCTCGGAGTAAGCACAGTTATTCACATCAGTATTCTCTTTCTGGAAGGCCTTCACTAGTGAGTCTGGTTTTTAAAATGGTTTGAAAATATAAGATTGTAGCTATTAGTAGGTCTGGTACCAGGCCTGTTGTCCACCATGCGTGAGGCCGTAGTGTTCAAGTACTTCAGATGAAGTGTACGGTAAAATAAGAACAAAAGCTAACGAGCTGAGTGGGTTTGAGATTGGATCCCCACATCGCTCTTCTTTGGGAGAATTTGAGCATATGACTGAATCCATCTGAGCCCAACAGTACTTGCTGGGAGGAATGTTTTTTTGTTTTGTTTTGGGTTTTTTTGTTTCGTTTTTTGGGGTTTTTTGGTGGTACCAGGGATTGAACTCAGGACCTTGTGCTTGCCAGGCAAGTGCTTATTCCACTGAGCTATCTCCCCAGCAGGAATGTTCTATTGACTGGAAATGATGCAGATAAACCCTTGACGCAGTGCTGAGTATACAGCAGTCACTCAGAACAAAATCTTTTAAATCCTGGAGCATTTATTGAAAAGGTAATTTTCCACAGTTGCACTCATCCTAAATTTAATTGACCTTAAGACAAAGGAGCATCGTTTAATCCTCTGCCTGTTATTAATCACAAAGTCTTCTGATGGTGGCAATGCCACGAGGCCGTATTACTCACACTGATTATTATTATGCACGCAGAGTTTACTGTGAAATATTAGTTAATAGAGATTGTTGGTTGATAGAGTGAATTATTTTTTCTTAGAACTATGAGATTGTCTTTCGTTTATGGGAAGTTGCTTCTCTTCTGCTATGACAGAGATAGTCTTGAGTTACTTAAATGCTTTTTCCAAAGCTAAAGTGAGGTTCAGGCTCTTCTATGCATGAGTTCCTACAAAGTCATTTTAAGGCAAACGAGGCTTAGAATTTGGAAGCGCAGGAATAAAGTGAAGCCAGCTAGCCCTGCGAGGGACCAGACCACAGTGCTGGCCACAGCTAGGGAGCACTAGGCTTGTGCTCATTGGAGCTCAGAGCACTTTCTTCGTCTTCACAGCCCTAAATATTTATTGCAGTCAGTTCTAAAAATAAATTGTATTGGAGTGGGGGCAGGAATTAGTACACTACTAGGAATTTTTTTTT
>NDGM011197264.1:0-14701 GCA_002564305.1 Octomys mimax
CACTGGATTCCAAGTGCAGTGCTTTGCCTCGCATCCTGTGCTTTACAACACTTTGCCCAACCAGTTCATAGGGGAGGAAACAGCTTTCAGTTTCAGTTTCAGACAAGTGGATTGCTGTCACAGGGGAAATCAAGCCTTGAGGGCAGGTCCCTGTATTGTGAGACACTGATTCTCGGGACCATGCAGAACTCTGCTGTGTCACATTTTCTTTTTCCACTGGGTTTCACTGTGTGGGTTCAGGCTACCAGAGCCAGCTGTCCACTGCCATAACAGATCTCTGAGATAATATGGCCATAGAAAGTTTATTTAAGGTCATAGTTTTGTAAGCACAAGTCCAGAGTCAGAGGACATCGTTGGCTTGGGCCCTGTGGTGAGGAATTATCTCATGTTGGCAGAGCAATGCCATGGGCCTCATGGCCAGAAACGAAACAGAAGAGGATGGGTGCCTACCACCCTCTTGGGGTACAGCCCCTGCATCCATAGATCTCCCAGTAGGCCCTACCTCCTCAAAGCTCCAGCCTGCTCCCACAGACTACCCTGGGAAAGCTTTTATCATAGTCTTCTGGGGACACTTAAGATCAGCAGAGACCAGTCAAATTCACTAAGTGATTACAGCGAGCGGAAGCAAAGCAAAGTGCAAATTCCACATTGGTGCAAGGCAGCAGACAGTGAAAGACGTTGCTGGTACCCTGCCAGGCCCTGAAGATCTCACGGAGCTGGCCTGGCTGCGTACTCATCGTCTGGGTGAGGTAGGGGCTGTGGATGCTGGCGCACACCTGGAGCCTTTGCGGAGGCATTGCCCTTCTGTAGCTGAAGCCCCTTCATTTAGAAGAATCTGTGCATAGAACCAAGCCCCCCTGTCCTGGCCATACAAGGAAACTCACTGGCTTGAGCAGGATACGAACACCCCTCCCCCTTGTCTCCAAGCAGACCGGAATCCCACAGTGGGCTGGATTTTTTTCTGGCTCCGTGTTGTGGTTCGTAGCTCCATTGTCTGTCTTTCTTCCTCTGTTCTCTTTCTTTTCTGACTTTTTCCTAGGAAAACTGCATGAGGAAATCAGTGCATATCTCCAGATCAAGCTGTCTTTCTAGAATTAGAGGACGACATTTACATGTAAATTTGTTTAGCCTTTACAATAACCTTGAAAGGTAGTCCTAATTATATCTCTACTTCAGAATTCAGAAAACTGAAACTCAGGGAAGTTGGGGGATGTATGTGCCTTGCACAACTTACATGATGAAGCTGGATCTCAAAGCCCAGGTGTCTGCTGCCCCATTTTCTATGAAACTCTCCTGCCCACTTAGCAAAACACATGGGCTCAAGACAAGTGTTCTTTTGGGAGTCAGTCTGCTCCAGAGGAAGGTTTGGGGCCTTAGAATGAGACACCATTGGTTACTTAAGAACTAAGAGCTAGTCTTTGAACAAAGTTTGAAACTTTCTGTTGCTGTTAGGGGCTTTTGTCAGTGGAACTTTTCCAAAGCTGTAGGACAAATTAGGGATGCACATAACATGTGTAGCACCAGCACTGGGACATAAAACACACTGAGAAAATGTGGGAAGATTAGGGCTTGCTTCTTTCAGTTCTGTCCAGGGCTGTAGGTCTTGAAACCTGAGAACTGTGACCCAGACACACAGGCCAGGTGCTAGGACACAACTGCTTAGAGGGGGTCATCCACAGAGGTGCTAAGATGAATCCTAGGTAAAGATCAAGCAGGCTTCCATGGGAGAGTGCAAAGCACACCTGAGAAACAGAGAAATGTGGAGGCCACAGGTGACCGGGTGAGTTTGAGCAGGTGTGACACCCTGGCTGAAATCGTACCCCACGGGGCCATCAGGTGAGCAATTAGTCAAAGTAGCTGAAATTGCTTCCATGTTTTTTTTTTTCTCCTTCTAAAAATATCTATGCCCAGAGAGTTACTGAGTGTGTGAGTGTGCAGGTGTGTGTACTCACGTGTCTGTGTGCCAAGGTCACTGTCTCCCACCAGACCTCAGGTCAGTATGGTTTTGCTACATGCCCACCACTCCTCTGCTGCTTTTCCTTCAATTTCACGTCTACAGTACAGCAAGCGTGTTGCTCCTCTGTGTAACACACTGTCACAAATTCTCACATGTCTGAGTGTGGGCCACACCGCCCCCTGCTTCCTACGCCCTGATCTCCTGTCTTTAGAAGAACTGCTTACTTTCTCTCAAACATCCAGCACTGTCCTCACTACCTTCATTCGTGGGTCTCCCCACCTCCACCCGGAGAGTGCGGGTCCCTGCCGGTGCTCCTGACTGCAGCCTCCTCCTGATGCAGCTGCGGTCAGGCCCCACCCAACTTTTCCTCCAGTGCACATTCAGGGATCCTTTAATACAGGCCCAGGATCATGAATTCCTGGTTAGGCATGTTTAGAAATGTTACCTGCAACATTACATATTTTTAACAAAAACAAGAGTTGAATACAGGAAAAGATAAAGTAGTAAGCATAACTTCTTTACATATAGAATTCTGTACCTATGCAGTGGCAATAACCAAGCTGCCCAGTTTCTGCAGTTTATAGAACTGGCCTAAATGTTTTGTGCCTTTCCTTTGTGGATGGAAAGAGGGGTGTGTCACCTTGGCCAATAGCATATAGGTGGAAATGGGGAGCACAAGTTCCAAGACCACGTTTTAACACTCATCATAATTTCTGTTTATTGCACGCTTCCTGCTTTCACTAGGAAAAGTATCCTTGGTGCCAATGGCTGCAATTGTTAATGGCTCAATGATAGTATAAAGACCTAATAAGAAGTAAACCCTAGGTGACCTCAGGCGTCCAATGGCCCCATCACACTCCTCAGGAACCTAAGAGCAGCCCAACCAAACTACAGACCTGAGACAATAAGTGATTGTCATTTAAGTCCCTCAATGGCTTATTATACATTATTGCGGTGGCAAAAGCTAGCTGATATTTCAGCCTTAGTTTTGTAAGGAATGAATCAGATAACGTGTGTCACATTCCTAGTACAGGGCCTGGAACACAGTAAGTGCAAATATTAGTTATTACTTTCTTAATGTTCCTTCTTTACTCTTTTATATGACTAAGGCTTCTGTGGAAAAAGAACAGTTGGCAGAGAAGAAAAGTGGAAGTCTAGCTACCAAATTCACTGAGGCTATCACAGCTGGCTTTGGAAGGTACTTTGATATTTGCTGAGAGTTCTTGGTAGAATGGCAAGCAAAACAATGTGCTTTGTCTGGGGAAGACCTCAAAGGTTCCCATTTAAGCAGAAAAGAGCGGAGCTCAAATGCTCACTCTCCAGCAGGAGAGGGGCAGCACCCTTGCTTGTCATCAGGAGGATGGCCTGCCAGCTGTCCCACAGTATTTTCATCTTGCAAAGCAGCTTCTTTGCAAACCCCTCAAATTAACCATTCACTAGAGGTGATCATAGAAAAGCACAGCTAATTCCTAGAATGTGCCAACATATGGGGCTCATAAGACTTAGCCCAAAGGCCTGCTCAATTGTGGTCCTGCATTCCCATCTTAGCTCTGATGCTTCTCTTCCAGGATGTTCTAGACCTGCCCAAACTGTAGAGGCCAGAAACATCCCATCGTCATTTCTCTGTGCCTGCTTCCTCACCCCATGTCACGCCTCCAGCGGTGTTCTTGTCTCAATCCAGGACCTTGCGGCCACCATCTTTCCTCCTCCCCCTCCTGTCTCTCTACCCTTTGCCCATCTTCCCGTTCTGGCAATTTCTCCAGGCACTCCACTTCACTCTACCATCCCTTCTGCTAGGTGCTTTTCACCTGGTTTGTAGAAAAGAGCCCCATGAGCCCCTTTAGGCTCTGCTTGTCTTGCCTGTTTCTGTGTTCTGCATTGAGCTCCCTGCTCCCCTCCTATAGCTCACTGTGGTCCCCCATCTTCCAGTGCATGCATCAGTCTAGTTATGTGTAAGTGGACACGTTGGTATGGATCTCTGTATATTTGCATTACATGTGTGTGCCTGCGCACTATGTATGTTTGTGTGTCTACATGTGCCTCTTTCTTATACAGAAGGCACATGTAGGTGCTTCATCCTCTAGGTGGCTCATGGCCTCTATTGGACTGCAGCTTTTTTTTTTTTTAAACATACCAGGAATCAATCTCAGAACTTCATGCTTAACAGGCAGGTGCTTCATGACTGAACTAAATCTCTGGTTTGAGTGCAAGTTCCCTGTTTTTAAAAGTCACTCCTGGAATTTTATTCATACTCAAGAACTACTTCTGACTGCGGTCTCTAGCTTCGTCCATTTACCTATGAAAGCCTCGAGTTTATCTTCTTTATAGCTGAGTAATATCCCATTGTATAAAATAGCTACATCTTTTTATGCATTCCTCAGGGTGAACACTGAATTTGCTCCTAGTGTAAGGAACCAAAAATAGTAAATAAAATTCAAAAGTTACAATGGATACCGTAAAAGGGAAAGAAACTGTTCAAAGGAACAGAACAACTGGGATGAGGGAAAGGAGAAGAGAAAGGTGGAAGGAAAAAATATATGCATAGACACAGGACAGCTTGCATAATTGTACTACTAATTTCTATGGGTCTATTGAAGGGAACAGTTAATGCTTAAATTTAATTTTTTTCTTTTAAATTTAAAAAAAATTTTGACCAATTTTGTCTGTTTATATCTGGTAATCTGCGCAACTAATTTGAAGACAATATACAATTAAAAAGAGAACAATTTGTTGTATCCAATTGGTCTAAGGAAGCGAATTAGGGAATCCCATGAATCTTCCAGGCACTCAGTGTATTTTTTCCTCCAACCAAGAGAACATTTTGTTTCTGGTGTGGCTTTGGGTGGATTAATGGTCAGGCAGTGCACACACAGAAGTATCCTAAGCCTCGTGCTCCTCCAAAGCTCCTCCTTTCTATTTTCGGATAGCACTGGCTATGACCTCACTCTTGTTAGTTGTCTGATCTTTCACCTTGGGAAAGAAACAAAATGACGACATTGTAGACTCAATCTGGTTTTTCACCTCCAGGTGTGAGGAAGAAAAACCTGAGGTGAGGAAGGGCAGCACAAGAGCATCTCTGCACGCTGCAGTCACTCTACTGTGCCCAACTGGCCAGGGTAGCCACATGCTTGCCACACGTGGCAACAGGATGGCTCTGAGTGGAGCAAGAGACATTGCAGGGAATGCTGCTGGCTATTATTTTATTTCCTAGCAGAAGAAAAGGAGCAGACAAAACAAGCTGTCCAGATAAACTTCTAGGTGGATTAGTAATGCCCGAACTTGACTAAGAAGCCAGAGAGCAGGGTCAAAGGATATGCTTTATTGGTTGGCCTTTTTGATGGCTAAATTTTACTGAAGCGATTACTGCCAATTAAAATGACACCAGAAGAGGCTGGAAAGTAAGGCCCCCACCCCAGCACAAATCAGAGAGCTTTTGACAGCTAAAGCACAAAGAGAGATGGGTGATTAGGGAGCATAATTTGCCCAATTACTTTTGATTGGGCAGAAGTTGGTTTTAAGGGTTGTTTTTCTAACCTAAAAACAGGGGCCTAAGAAACCTTTGAGAAGTGGGCAAGACATGGAGAGTGAAATGACTTTAACTTGGAGTCAACTTTAAGAACATAAGAGCTTGCGTGCACTGGATCGTGCGGTCCTGCTGGCATTTTGTCTCTGACAGCAGCCTAAGCCAAGTGTGTGGGAAAAAGGAGGCCTGTCAATGCATGTGCTAAAGGTGATTCTTGCAGGGGTACCACTAACACTGTCCCCTTGATCTGCCGCTGAAACTGCTCTGAGACAGCATATTTGTCTTCCTTGCCTTTCATACTAAAACCATGGTACGTTGGCCTCAAGCTTTCCTAGCTGTGTGAAATCTGGCACTCTAATTAAACTCTCAGCATTTCAAAATTGACATTTTCAATACAGTTCTAATAGTAGCTACTCCTACAGAACTGTTAGAGATATAATAGAAGGTACTTAATATAGTGTTTACTACTTATACAGTGAACTAAACAGTTGGCACAGGCACTAACTCACTGACTTCTCACCCTATCTCATGGGTTTATCTTCTACAGCTCCCATGTACAGATGAGAAATCCATTCCTATTTGGCTTGGATTTAACACAAACTCAGAATGTGGAGCTTGAAGGCTCTGGGGCTGCCCTCCAGATTGTGTTTCTGGATCTACGTATGGTGCAGGGCCATGGGGGTCAGTGAACATTAACTGGTGCTTACTTCAGTTTTTATTGTTTCTTAAATATGAATTCCTTAAATTATCTGGAAGAACAGGTAACATGTTGAGACTGAAGTTGAGACAGTTTCATGGGTATTATCCGAAATAAGACAGTCTTAGAAGTAGCTAGACCACAGCAGCACTGATAATCACTTTCACCAGCTTTGGCATACAGGTCAAGGGCCACATTAGTCCACCTTTCCACCCTCAGACTAGATCTTTGGGTCTAACAACGTAGTGATTTTCAAATGAACTTGAAATGATATGCTGTCACTTGAGTCTCACCTTCCTCCTCAAAATATGTTTATTTCCACATCCTTCAGGATATGATGAGAACCAAAACAGGGAGCTTCAAGCTTACAAGCAGTTCTTTCCTGTTTTCAACATTTATGAAAGAAAGTATGTGCATGACTGTGTGAACATTTTATTTCTGGTGATTGGCTATTCCTAGAAATCATGATTTCCATGGGTCAAAGGGAAAGATTGCATTTAAGAAGTAGTGACAGACAGTTCCTTTAAAAGCCCACAAATGCAAAACCCTAAGCCGAGTCATCATTGCAAAGATAAGTTCATTTTTAAAGAGACTAAGATATTTGGTTGTTACACTCTGCTAATCTGACTTGAATGGTAGGGTGGTTTATAACTATTCAACTGCATCAGGCCATCTCTGACTCAGCACTATCCACTCAGTAGGGCTGACAGCTGTCCTTGGAGGGACATGTCCTGTGCACTAGAAGACAGTATTGTCTAGAGCACCCCTGACAGTTATCTGCTATGTATCAGTACCACCACTGGCATCCCTACTTCTGATGACTCAGGCATTTCTACACAATGCCAAATGGGCTCCAAATCACCCTTGTTGACAATCACCAATTTAAACTCACAGCGAGGACTAGCGAGCCTTTTTCCTTTGGGTAAGGCACCCATATCATAACTACTTTAAGCTTTAAGAGCCAAATTTCTCTGTTGCTACTACCAAACTGTCACTTTTGTGTAAATGCACCTATAGATACTATGTAAATAAGTGAGCATATGTGTGTTCCAATAAAACTTTATTTACAGAAATAGAGGGTGGGCTGCATGGATTTGGGTCTGATTTATGTCACTGAAATGGCATGACATGACTCCAAGTGCAAGCAATAATATGCCATAGTGTGATCTAATACTTTACTCTGAGTGAAAAAGCACATTTGCACTCAACCATAAACACAAGCATCCCCAACTGTAGTGTGTCATCTTCTCAGTAGTAATGTGGACATGCACATGAATACATGCATGGAGACTTTTATTGGGTCAGGAATGAAAATCAGAAATCTTCCAGTGTCAATCTATACATAAGGATATAATTTTATGTCCTGCGTTTTCTACATGCATTATTAAAATGGAAGGAATTCATGTCACATGTTCTTCAAAAACATAATTTTTAATAGTTGTTCAGTCAGTCATTTCATTAGTATGCTATTTATTTATAATTCCCTGAAATAAAATGTTTTAATGTTTTCCATTTTTTCTTATAATGTGTGCAATGGTATAATGACATGTCTGTCTAATCTGTCTGATAAGTCTATATGATAAATTTACATAACAGATTAGCAATTTAAAGAAAGAATATTTTAAACTTCTTGTTCCCTAATTATTTTACAAACTGACCTCCAGAATCTTTCTGAAGGTTTCTGATCATATTAGGAGACTGGCTATTTTGAGTGGAATAGTATTCTACATTGTCTATTACCAGGAAGCAGGATGCATGGGTTTTTCTACCTAGCAGAGCAGGAAAGGACAGCGTAGAATTCTTAGATGGTAATATACATTGTTGACAAAGTTGGAATTCTCCAAATCTTTTGGATAAATCTCTGAGTGATGTGTCATGCAAAGACTGACCTACAAGTTTGGGACAAACACTGATGGCAATAGTCTCGGCACCCAAGTTGCTTAAGTTAACATGTCACAGGGTGAGTGGGTGTGAAAGAAATGACATAGGCCTCAAATAGTGGAGTTATTGACATGAAAAGAAGGCTGGGTGGGGGGGGCTCCCATTTCCTTACACAATTCTAGGGCTTGTGTCTTGTAAATGTGTGGAATATTACCATTAGGAAAATATCATTTATGTGGATCATTGGATTTCCTGTTTTTAATCCTTTCAAGCAATCTGGCAATCTTTAGAGCTAGCAGAAACCACAGTCGTGCTGTACAGAAACCCAAGCTTGCACAGGCCACCCAACCCTCAGGGAAGCTTCTTATAACTGGTTCTTTCTCAAAACTTCTCTAGCACCAGGTGACACAGCTAACCAGACTGCAGATGAGGGCTCTGCGAAGAACCAGGAAACTGAAGTCTATCACGTCTTATGTTTCCTCCTTCAGGATTAAGTATAATGTGGGGTGAAATGTCTGAACCACACACATTTTTCCAAAGAGAAGCTGAAGAGACTAGTGCTCTGCTTTATAATTCCTGTTTTCTGCAGCTCTTTGAGGAAGTGTCTTTAGTGCATCTCATGAGGACAGACTGTTGATGGTACCCCAGGGGTCAACATTCCTCTGGGCTCCTCATTGCAGCAAGTTAAGTGCAAATATTCATATGCAGATATGTTTAAAGGCTGTAAGATTAAACTCAACAGCTTTCAACACTATCACTGAAGCATGTGCTTCTAAATGTTTCACGTACAGATGATTGAGCCCGGAAATGAATGCAGTATAGGAAGGGCTTTGTGCATCATTAGCTCTCAACGGTCCTGACCGTTGCACGGGCATAGAGAACAGGGTCAGAGAGGGCTGTGAGTGCTTCAAGGTAAGTGGAGGTGAGCTTGCTGTGTTCACAGAAGACACATGACCCATGCCCGGGTCTTTCTTGTAGGATGGTATTCTTGGCAGCATCCTAAATGACTTGCTGTTTGCCCTAACTTGTCTCTGGGAACACGATGTATATTACAAGGTCTCCTTCATCTACTTACATCAATGTCCCCTTCCTGCATGATCTTCTTAAGGCTGCTCTGGATAAAACCATAACCTATAACCCTCACCTGACAGGGTCTGTTCATCTTGGCTTTATTTTCCTTTTTGGCATGGATCACCACTCAACACACTGCATATTCACTCACCTACCCTGAGTGCTTTTCTGATTTGCTAATTGTATAAACTCAGCAACAAAGTGGGCTATATGCATGCATACTTTAATTTTTGTTTGCCGCATGAGCTTCCTTGCCTAAAATACTTGGAAAACTTTTGAATACATTGCACACAACCATGCCTTGTAGTTAAGTGTCCTTCCTGAGTGGGTGAGGTTTGGAGAGTCAGCAACTATTATGGACACAGATAATGAATACTGAATTTACTGTTGTAATGTCTATCTAATTTTTTTTTTGAGGTCACACTCTGTATAATGTCCATAAGCCCAGGTATCTCTCTCTAGGATTGACCTGGCTCAAGGGAAAGTTAATTTTATGTGTGGGGGCGTGGTGAGACACAGAAGAATCCGTATAACAAAATATGTATAATGAAAAGCATCTTATTACTCACAGGTCCACGGGAGAGGTGGAGGTGCCTGTGGAGGTCAAGAAGGTCTGGACACCACAAGGTACTCAATGGGAGGCAAGGTGAAGAAAGAGAGAGAGACTGTGGGCTCAAGCTCTCATCCAGGTCTAAGATGCTATTCCCCAGGCTTTCCCCAGAGGAATCCAAGTGGCTTGCAGAAAATGCCCATGAAGAAAGAGCCTATTTGCATAGCTCTGGTGTGGGCCCATGGGCTTTATCATGGTGGGTTGCTGAGAGCTATGTTGAGATTCAGGTTAGGGAGATGAGAAATAAATGGACCATAGTGCCATCACAAGGGAGGAGGACTTTTACCGAAACCCCAGATGACATGGTGACTCTGCATTTCAAACAATGTATGCGTTGCGTAGAACCCAAGGTTGAAGCAGCAACAGGATCAGACTATTTTATGGTGTGTACATTGGTAGCTTGAATAAAGCAACCCTCTGATATGTATATAGAGTAGCATTATTTAAATTTTTATGTAATAAATAACATTCTTAGATATCTGTGTAATGGGTTTTATTTTGTAAGGTGAGGGTTAAACTCTTTGACCTAATTTATAAGACAAGTCCTCAGATTGTTACTGTCGTCTCTTCCTTGTATTGTTCTATACAGTCACTTTCACTAGTCTTTTCATCTTTTTATTTTCTTTGGAAGGGTCTACAGGGTGTTTGGGGTCTCACTACTACTAGATCGGACTCTTAGTGATCTGCCTGTTTACAGCCTCACAAGAGCTGAGATTACAGGTGTGTGTCACCACGACCAGTCTCAATCACTGTCTAAGTACACCCTGGGGGCAGGGCAGGCACAGCAGACCTGGGGATCAAACCCTGGCCCCTGTGCCTGCTTGCAGGCACTTTAATCTGCTGAGCTATTTGGCTGACCCTATTCTTTTCATCTTAACAATTAATAGAGTGAAAATGGAGGCTTCATCATGTGAAGTGGCATGACACAATCCCTTTATTTACTAAAATTAGTAAAATACAGGTCTTTTCCATTACCTGGGGATGATCTTGAGAATTCCTCAAGATCCCGGAAGAAAACGTGGGGATCCATTCAGCTTTGCAGTAATTAGGACATCCCAAAGGCACAGGCACGCCCTTATGGGTCTCTCATCCCCCCTGGGAATTTTGATTGGATTAGAAGATGATAACAATGTGATATTTTTATAGGACTGTCATCTCAGAAAAGCACATTTATTAGTTCTCACAATCTATAAGACAGGTACTGAATTATGATAGGAAACTACAATGTGGAAATTCTGTATCAAGACTCAGAAAGACATCTTGCAGAAATACACAATAACTCTGTGTGTGTCTCTGCGGTAGAGGGTCAGCTGTCAGCTACTTATAAAAGTGAGCAAAGCTAGAGCTGACATTCAGCACCTCGTCCCACAAATAAATGACTGCGGAGCAGCAGTGCCTCCTCCGCCTTGATCAGTGAGGTGTCCAGTGAGCTCTCAACCAACAAATGGCCCCTCCCCAGAAATACTTTTTGGAAAATATGAAGAATTATGTACATCAGTGTATATACCTTGTACCAAGTATTGCAAAAATCATGGGTAATAAAAATCTAGACAACTGTTAGAACATTGCCTGTGCAGTACATCTCAGCAGCCAGTGTTGCAGTGGAGCTTTCCTTTGCTGGGACTCCAAGGTGCCTCTTTTGTACGTGATGCTGGTTTCTCTGGCTAACAGTGAAGCACAGAGATAAATGACTGTCAACTCAGTAACAGCTAGGACCGGTAGTGACAGAAATTCACACTCTGATCTGATGCAAACATTGTACACTTTCACTCATACCACTGATGGAGAGAAAGCGTTCTAGTTTGCGTTCTCGTCAAAGGCTTCTCCAGCTGGCACCCTGTGCACGCACAGCTCTCACCTCCCCAAGCATCCTTCTGTGCCTTTGGGTAGTGTTGGCTTGGCCTTTCATGTGTTCTCCTGACCTGACGTCTGGGGTGTACTGCTGCAAACCCAAGCTGAATGAGATGAATGTCCTTGTTCACCGGCGTTGCCCTAGGAAGGTTACATGGATTTGGTGATTCAATAAAAGCTTACTTTCTTTTTTTGTTATTTTAATGAGGAAAAGCAAAACACTAGAACAAACAATAAGAACAAACACAGAAACAAAGTGACATAACTCAGGACAGATGGTGCTTTCTCATAACTTTGGAAGCTAGAAGTCTAAGCTCCAGGTGATTAGTGTTAGTGATGAGTTTTTTTTCTAAGGTTTCCTTCTTTGGTTTGCAGACATTCTCCTCCTCCTTGTGCCCTGCCTTTTCTTCTATATGAACTCCAGTTGGGCTGAGGAGGTAGCTTGGCAATCTGAGCACCTGCCTGATAAGCTCAAGGACCCGAGTTTTATCTCGGGTACTGCATGCTGTGCCGGCCCAAGAATTCCAGGCCAGCCCCGAAACTGGGTGTTGTCGTGCACATCTGTAATCCCAACACTGAAGAGGATGAGACGGGAGGATCACTATGAGTACAAACCACTTTGTAGCAAGATCTCATCTCTAAAAAAAACCAGAAATGAAAAACAGAAAGCAAAAACACTTTAATTATGTTGAAATAGGACCCATATTACTCATATTAATGAGCTTGTTTTCAACTCATCACTTCTGTAATCCATCTTCTAAAACATTCTGCATCATATTCGGAGGCACTGCATGTCAGGCTTCCAATTGTGCAGAATAAAACTGAACCTATACCATTGTATATGCAGAAATAGTGTTTGGTCAGCTGGCAGAAAAATATGCTTATAATAATCCCAGACACCTACGCTTTAAATTCCACTTAAATTAGGTACCAAGGACCTTACATGCTTGATGCCACATTAGTAGGAAAAGAGCCTGGCAAGTATGGTCTTACTGGATTTGTTTTCTAGGTCAGGCAACTCAGAGATGGCAACTTCTTGAAGGTTACACAGTTGGTAGGTGACACAGCCTGGGATTCCTATTGCAAGCTCCTGCAATTGTCCTCAAGTGGGGCGCAAAGCTTGAGGTTCACTCAGCAGGTGCTCTCACTGAAACAGCACATAACTTGTCCTCTGGACCTGGGTGATCTTAATTCTCAAGTTTTGAAGTGCAGGCGGTGAGGGGAAACAGCTGAGGCTGGTACCATGACTCCCATGGTGACTTCAGAAATTTGTCATGCAAGACCACTGAACCAGGTCCAGGAAGGCTGCAAGACATTTAAATACTGCCCGTTGTAGCATGCAGAAAGCAACAACGCTGGTAGGCAGGGCTGAAACCAAAAGCCCAACGCCATTGCCTCTCCAAGGGGCAGCCTGTCTCCCAGGAATGTGGCCATGATAAACGAGAAATATGTATAAAGTGTGAGCCCTGGCCCCAAAGGGTGCTGAATCAATGCCGAGCTTTATGCTATTGTTTATTTGGGCTACCCAAGTGCATTGGACTGAACAAGAGTATTTCTTTTACTGACAACCGCAGTCATTGTGGTGAAAAGATTTATGTTGCAACACATGAATGATGTCTCTGTGTACACGCGTGTGTTTATGCGTGTGTGCGTTGCTAATATTTAGTGGGCTGTGTAGGGTGATGGGCGCTGAATTTATCCTGGAAAATGAGCTGGAAACTTCAGGAAAGTTTTGGTTACCCACAATTCCCATTTGACAGGGTTTCCAAAAGTCTCAGGCTTAATCATGGAATCTTTGAAAGGAAGCTTAGGGATTCCCTCAGCTAATCCCATTCTCTACTGAGTTTCAAAGCTTTGCTGTAGCACTCTGGAGATATGATCAACCAAGTTCAGCTTGAACACGTTTGCTGATGATGATCTTGCTTCTGCCAGGACATTCTTTTCTTCTACAGACAGCTTGGAGAAGGAAGACACTACTGTTTTCAGGGCACGACGCACGGAGATCTACAGGTGTCCTTTCGTTCAGCCCTCATCATGACATCTGGGGGTAGACTGCATTGCTGGTGTTATTACCAGTAGCAAGATTTACTGCTCATGCTCTGTCTCAAAAGTCATGTGACTAGGGCCGGCCAGATAGTTCAATGGACTAAAACACCTGCTTAGGCAGAACGCAGCGGCCAGTGTTCAGTCCCTGGCATGCCATGCCAGCCCCTCTCTGGGGCGCACTGAGAAGGCTATTGAGACTGGGCCTGGTGACGAGCACCTATAATCCCAGTGCTTGGGAGGCTGAAAGCAGGAGGCTAACTACAAGTCTGATCTACAGAGTGAGATCCTGTAGAACCTATAGACCCTATACTAAATACATTTTTAAAGTCATGTGACCTTTCCAGAAGTTTTATGAGGTAGGTACTTTCATTTTTAACACTTCATGGATGTTGAGGCTGAGACCCAGATAAACTGAACAAATTGCTTAAGTTCACACAGATGGAAAATAAATTTGAACCCAGTCCACAGGATTTATCATCCGTACTTTTGATTGCTATGCTCTGCTGCTTCTTACCCCAATCATTTTTCTTTTGTTTGAGTTCTGTGGACTGTACCCAGGGCCTTCACAGAGTTATGTCCCCAGTCCTCTTTGTCATACTTAGTTGCTAAGTTGTCCAGGCAAGTCTCCAGCCTCAAACTTGCCTTGCTCCTCCCTCAGTCTCCTAGAGTGCTGGGACTACGTGTGTACGTCCCTGAGCCTGTCTCTGATCCTGATGTTTAATGACAAGAAAATTGGATTTTGAGGCTTTCCTATCCAGTCACAACCACACATTAAAAACTGATAAGATGGTGATTTAAACCTGGATTTGCCTTTCTCCAAATCCTTTTTAGTTCACATGCCTATACCCTTCCACTTATGACAAAGTGCTGGCTGTGGTGACTGAGAAAAAATTGGTCTCCCTTGAATTCTGGGCATGGCTTCTGGCCTCAATGAAGACTCCCCTTTGCAGTAGCATTTCCAATTCTTCAGCAGCTCTGGGTCCATTTGCATGGAATAGTCTGAAAAATACCACATCTTTTTCAACCATTCCTCAAGTGATGGGCATCTTGGTTGCTTCCAAGATT